>PVJD01008469.1:0-72266 GCA_004026545.1 Mormoops blainvillei
CCGGGCCGGCACGGGCTTGGCCGGCTTTAAGCTGACTGTGATGAATGGCCTTATCACGCGGCTTGCCTCTCTGCCCCTCTGTAGAATCAAATACTTTAAAAAAGGTTTTCCTCAGCGATGAGTATTTAAAATCGCAAATCTTACTTTGAAAGGTCAAAAAGCCTTTGTGTTAGTAACATACTCACCAACTTAAAGATGTTCTTCACGTGTCTCCCATTACGTATCTGTTTCTTTAACTGAAGTTTAATGACATTTTCTAAGTTCTCATAGCGAAAAATAAAAGGGAGGAAAGAAGGAAAGGAGAACGGGAAGAAAGGAAGGGAGGCGGGGGAGGGAGATGGGAGGCGGGGAAGGGAGATGGGAGCGGGGGGAGGGAGATGGGAGGGAGGGAGGGAGGGAGGCAGAAAGCAGGGAAGGAAGGAAGGAAAACATTTTTAAAAAGAAAACGGTGTGTCTTTCAGTCAAAAGGCTGATGAATTTCTCCACAGGAATGCAACCTGCTTATCGAGAGAGTTAACGTAGATGGTGTCACTTTAAAAAAAAATCATCCCTGTCACCTTAAAATATGGCCCAGGCCAGGGCCCGTCAATGAGGGACTGGCCCCAGCTGTCCCCAGGCCTCCAGGTCCCCTGGGGGCACAGGGCAGCACCAGTCAGCACTCAGTGAAGCTTTGACCGGCCAGTCCTTGGTTTTGTTTCTGTGAACGCATGTTTCCAGATTAAAACAGATTTACTTACAATGGACAAGCCCACATTAAAACAAACCAAGAGAAACAAAAAAGTGTCCAAGCCGAAGCCACTGTACCAACTCCTGAAGTCCCTTCATTGGGGAGGGAGAGGAGAGTCTGAGATTTCATGCCTGTTGGCATCTCCTGCCACCCCCCTTCAATTCAGCAAAGGACCTGCTGGGATGATGGGCACACTTTAAATTCACGAAGCTCCTCCCCTTAGAGAAGGTGAATTCTTGAATTATACATTTGGGAACTGGGGAAATCTGCCAGCTCTTTCCTGTTCTCCCCGAAAACAGAAAGACACGTGCGTCACAGCAGAACAGATGCAGGTGTGCCAGATGTGAGAAGACAGAGACCAAGAATCCCAGTGTCAGAATGGGAACTTGCGCATGGAGAACCCTTATTTATTTGTTTCACCAGGGGCTACCATCTGATTATGCTTTTTTGAATAAACATTTAAGGCCACGTGGGAGCTGAAAAGAAAAATGGAACCCAAATACAGTCTTAGATTACGGGAAATTCAACTAAATGCCATCTTTAAAAGTTGGTGCATGTCCCGCATAGCGTCATTTTCACGTGCGAATTCTTGAGAAGCCTTTGATTTCTCCTGGAAAGAGAACCGAACCTCCCCTGTCACTCCAGTCCTTGAATGCATGCTCTCTCGGGTCCTCTGTGCATTTCTCGACCTGGGCTGACACCGCCCTGCGATGGGAGCTTCTCAGGAGGGAAACCGCCTCTGGAAAGGTGGTGTCGGCTCAGCAGTGTCCTCGTGCTCCGCTCCACTCAGCTTGCTCGGTCCGCATGTGACCTCAGTCCCCCCCACATTCCTGGGACACTGAGCCTGTTTCACCTCCAGGCGAAGGAAGCTGTTTGAGCCACACCTGCTGTGTACCTAGCCCCTGGCGGCCAGCACAAAGGGGAGTTAAGACACAGCCTCACCGGTGGGTGTGCTCACAGTCCAGGTGCGTAGTCAGGAACCCGCCGAACCAAGCTGTACTGGCGGCTCACAACAGAAGGTCCTGCTAGATGCTGAACTCATTCTAATGGACCCCGAACCCACTCCTCTCCTGACATACCTTGGCCGAGGAAGCAGAGGCAGGCGCAACGCCAATGAGCAGGCGCTTTGCCGAGCTGGCCAGACCTCGGGAGAAGCGGAGCCGGCCGCGCAGCCCGCGCAGACAGGTGTGCCATGTGGAGTCGGGGTCATCGTCATCCCCACTCACAGCAGCTTAGTGAGGGCCCGGGCGTGCCCACTGGCTCCTGCCTGTCGCTGGCCTCTCCCTGGCCAGCCCCCCCACGCCCGCGCCGTCCTTTCCTCGGCACCATTGCGTGGTGTCTTGCCCGCTTTGGGCAGCCGCCCAGTCCCACATCATGTTGTGAGATGCTCCTTCTAGACCCAGAATTGGAGGCAGAGGCCAGAGCAGGGCCCCAGCTCCGCGCACCCCTCTTTGGCAGGTATAGTGCAGGCTCTGACAAAGCCCGGCCATAACCCCGAAGGAGCTCGGGGAGGCAGTGGCAGGAGATAGGAGGACGGCAGCAGGGGTTGAGGTTGCTTTTTAAGCCAGTGGCAAAAGCGAGGGTGGCAAGTGAAGACATGGGACTGGAGGACACATGGACACTGGGCCTGGCCCCGTCTGCATCCCTCCCACCCTGACCTGAGGTTTTCCAAGTGGCTCCACTGACCTTCCGGCCTCAAGGCATCCAAGGCCTCCCGCTGTCTTTCTCAAGCCGCAAAGCCCCTGCCCGGGCCTCCTGGGCCCTCTTGGCCGGACCCCGCCCCCCTCCAGCCAGGCCTGGGCTCACAGCCCTCACTGGCGTCGCTGCCAAGCCCTTGACCCTCCATTTGCATTTGTTGTTTTTATTTGTTTTTTTTTGTTTTTGTGTTTGTTTTTCTTCAAAAAGGTGCCCCTCAGTGTTTAAGCCTCTGCCCCCCCCCCGGATCAGGGTCTGCCTCAGTCTGTGCTTTTCCTCTTAGGCACCTAAGAAGTCGTGGTGACAAGGGCGTCCTAGCTCCCCAACCCTCGCCCTGCGCACCCCCGCGGCTGCATGCATCCCCCTGCTCCGCCTAACCCCCGTGCCAGGCACTGGCTGGCCTGCCCACCCATGGGGTTCCGCGCTGGGGACCTGCTGAGGGGTCGCCAGCGGTGTAACCGCAGATGGAAGACGAGGCAGGGAAGGTCCAGGGGTCTCCGCTGCCGAGGCCGGGTGGCCACCCACCCCGAGCAGGGCCCCCGTGGAGCGCAGCCGGGCCAGGCTGGCAGTCAGAGGCCGGGCCGGTGTCGGGATAAAACAGGCAGCAGGCGTCGGAGCGTCAGTGCCCGAGGGCAGCCCGAAGACACAAACTCACAGAGAACCCAAGAAGTGGGCCGTTGCTGCCCCGCAGAGGGAGCGCCCCCCCTCACCCCGTGGGGGTGGTGCAGCCCGGAGCTGCCCACACGGTGCCCACCCCGACCCCCACAGCACCTGGCCAGGAGCAAGGCGGCGGCGACGGGGGCGCACAGACGGCACGGCTGCAGTTCTGCCGCCCTCGCCCCTCGGAGGCCTTGGCGACGTGACCTGAGAAACCCCACAGATCCCATCTTCTGAGAGAGCCACGGAAGAGCTTTTCTTCTTTTTTCCCCACCGAAGTATAGATAATTGCTTTAAATCTCCTTTCAGCCCGGGCAGGGGCGCTTCTGAGATTCAAATTGGATGACTGGGTGGGCAGACAGACGGACCTATAGACAGACAGACAGCAACCTAGATCGTAATTGCTCACACATGCTTAGTATTTCTTACAGTCCAGGCACTGTACTAATTCCTTCACTTTTACTGAGTTTATTTAGACCTTACAAACGCAACCCTGTAAGCTACTTCCAGTGGTTTTCACTTTTTAGAGATGAGGAAACTGAGGCAAAAGGTAGTTAAATAACGTGTCCAAGCTCACACAGCTCGTATGCGGTCAAAGCGGGATCCCCACACCCCCACCCTGCGCCCGTGAACTGGGCTGCAGGGCCCAGGCCGTGAACATGTGCATCCCGCTCCACGGATGTCGCTGGGCGAGAGGCGGGGAACGTGTGCGGTCGGCAGGACGGAGCACACCGTCCCGTCTCCACCTTCTCTTGATACCTTCCGTGTAGAGCCCCTTAGGTGGCGTAGCATTGACTCAGGAGGGTGGCAGGTGTCAGGAAGCATGGCCAGTTTCAGGTCACTTGACGTTTCCAGCTCATTCAGTGCGTAAGGCTCGTTGAATGCACACAGCTGTTGGGAAATGGCGTTAACTGCCTTTTCAGGTGGCGGGCAACCTGTGTGGGCAGCACTGAGCAGAAGCCAAAGGGGCGTCTCCCATCGGGGGCGTCCCCTTGAGCAGGATGGTCTCAGTCACTTCAAAGGCCTTTCCAAGTGTGTTTGGTGGGTGGATGTTTGTATATTTGGGTAGGACCAGAGAAATTTTGAATAATTGGTCCCTGAAAAAACTTTAAAGTGGGCAGGTGGTTTTACAGGATTTTAATGTTTACTTAAATGGTACACGTTTTAAGGATGTCGAGTTTTCTTAACATGCCTTCACAACACCAGCTGCAGAATGTGTGATTTCTAGTGGATCTAATAAGGTAGTGGTTAGAACGCAGGCCCCGGACGCAAACTGCCCTCAAAGTGCTTGCGTACAAGATGCTGAGTAAGTCACTCACATTCTTCGTTCCTTAGTTTTATCATCGGTAAAATGGGAATAATGAGAATCCTATTACAAGGAGCCTACCAAAGCGTCTGGCACGTTGTAAGTGCCCAGCACCTGTCCTGACAGCTCAGCCCAGCCTTGCACTTGCACGTTAGGGAATGTGTACGTAAGTGCCACCCGAAGCTTCCGATTCCAAAATGTCGTTGGTTTGCTATTAATTGCCGCACTTCAGCCAAATAAAGCTGTCTAAAGGAAATATTTGAAATAACCAAGAAATAATAAGAAAAGTGCAATAGTATATATAATCGCAATGTACAGTCTCTTAATTAAGCTGGTAACTCAACATGCCATGGTTGTGAGATAGGTCATATCATCTGCAGCTCACACTTGAGCAGAGGCCAAGGGGGAACAGACTTGTCCCGAGCCTCCCCAGGCCCTTTGGTGGCCTGGGACAGAAAGCTCAGCCAGCAGTGTGGTGTCCACGGTCACCACCAAACCCGCAGGAAGAAGAAGAAGAAGAAAAAAAAAGCATGATTTAAACTAATGTTCAAATAACAGGGAGCATTTTAAAACTGAATTAGGGAAGCAAAAACCATAATGAAACCGTGTTAGAGAGCAGGCTGAATGAGCAAATGAACTTTCACAAGTGTGCGGAAGAAAGGCAGGCTCGCCGATGAATAAAGATGGGTAAGAAAGTAGCTAATTAGAATTCTTAAGGCTGTTGAGCTCGTACTTAAAATGCATAAAGCAGAAAAAATAGGATGAAATTTTGAACAATTAGGAAGAAAAGAGAGGCCCCGAAGAAACGGCTGTTGGCCATACACTTAGAAAATAGTGAACTTTTTTAAGCCTTTGCATGGTTTGATAAACATGTTATAATATTATGCCAAAGGATTCAAGTTTCTAGTTGATCTTTCTTAAAAAGAAATGGTAGCATCAGGGAAATTCTAGAAGTTAGATGAAAGAATGTAAAACTTGAATCATTTAGTTTATTCCTCATTCCTCAAATTACTATAGTAAACTAAAAAAAAAAAGTTTTGCTTATTCTTAGAGTTTTTCACAGAAGACTTCTCAAGAATTTCATGGTTCCCTAAGTATTCTTGGAGTGAACTTGTTTGTTCCTGTTGCAGGTCTCCTTTGTATACTAATGAATTAATGAATTACATGAGAAAGATCCCTATTTAATTATTAAACTAGGACAAAATGCCTGTGCTTCATATTTCTGAGCATGGAACTTTAAAAAATACAATAAAATTGATTTTCAGTTAAAAACATTTGAAATTTTACTTGCATTCATTCCCGCCGGCACTTTACATTTTCTTTGCACGGCCGCTTACGGTGCCAATTACGCAGAACTAGTAAGGGCTGTTCCTGTGAAAATAGATGCCGCGCAGGGCAGGACGGAGGTGGAGTTGGGCAGGCCTGAGTGAACGCCTCTGAATCAGCAAGCTCGTCTTATAGCCCTCGTGCTCTGGCTTCCTGGTGTGCAAAATGGGGGCCCTACTACCCGAAGGGTCGTCAGAATTTGAGACGCAGGGCTCGGGCACACAGGGCAGGGTGTCCTCGTAGAAGCACCGAGCAGTGGCTGTGATCGCTGTTGCATACGCTCCGATTTGAGAGCCAGGGTACACCTCACGAGGTGGCTGTCACAGAGAAGGCAGAGCTCAGGCTCGGCCTGTGTGCGATGTGTTGTTGAGTTCTTCGTGGCGAAAGCTGCCTCACAAATAAACCTTCGCTTTTTCCTCCCCTCTCCCTGAACGTCGCCCAGGGTTCCGGAGCGGACGCGCTGGAGTTGAATCTGTCCTGTCCACACGGCATGGGCGAGCGGGGAATGGGCCTGGCCTGCGGGCAGGTAAGGACCTCACCTGTCGCCTGTTCACCTGTCTGTCTGTGTGGCCCCTGTCCAATCACCAGCTATACTGTGGGCGTATCAATCTGGCTGGAGACTCCCAGGTCTGCACGGTTTGAACGGTTAGTGCTTAAAAAGCGGAAAATGAAGGAAGCTAGAATTACAGCAATGGTTAGTTTTATTGGGGAAAATATCACATTACGTGCTTGACAGGAAGTAATATCATAACAAATAGTTTTTCAGAGCACCGAAGCAGAATTAGCTGATCTCAGATGCAGTGTTCTTCATGCGTCCCCAAGGCAGATCCCGTCTCCCCGGAGCCACGGGCTGTGCTGTAGGGAACGCGGTGTTCGGAGCGGTTGTGTAGTAAATGGGGCACGACACAAACGGCGTTTTACATTTTTGAGCGTCTGACCGTTTTTTTCCTGACTGCGTGCGTGCGGGGTGTTGCAAAAAGACTTCGATGCCATTTTTATTTTTGGATACAATAAATGGAATCTTCGTGCTGAAATGCTTTCAAAAGCCTAATGAATGAAATGTGGAAATATATGTTAATATGTAGAAAACGCAGCATCTTTATGTAACAGAAACAGTGCTGCATGGGAAGGAGCCGTGTAAAAGCTTAATGCTAAGAAGGTGAGTGTTTTGCATCTCATTTAGCTTTTAAGCTCAGTGGGAAATGGTGTGAATTAAGTGATACGATATGTTGTAATTTATGACAAATACCCTAGTTCTGGAAAGTTTACTTTTATCCCCACATCTGGCACTTGCCCATAGTCGGCTTATACGTAGGAGCACCTTGTACAGAATAGGTACTCGATTCTTTTTTTTTTTCAAATTATCACATTATTTGAATTAAACTCAGAGGCCAGAGGCCCTAATCAAGAAGATTGCCTATTCTAGGCAAACATTCCTGCCTAGAATAAGGAATATAGGTTGCTGTTTTCACATTAGCATCTTGTAAATATTTAGTTCACACTGAGAGCGGATGTGTGACGTAGGAAGAAACCACCGTGGAGCAGCGGGGGCAGGGAGCCCGGCCCGATGGCGTTCTGGTCTCTTCTCTGTCCCACACTCAGCAGCTAACCCAGAAGACCAGGGAATGTGGTAACAACCAAGCCCAGAACTGCCCAGAGCAGGGAAGCGTCACTACATTACGTCACGGCTTTCTGAGCCGTGGTCACATGGTAACAGTCTGTGTGTCAGGGCGTGTAACGTAGGTAACCTGGGGGAGGTTCTTGAAAGGCCACCCAGAGCTGGGCTCTCTCCTGCCGCCCTTCTGCAGTGTCTGAAGCGCAGAGCCAAACTAGCTTTCAGTTACGTGGACCAAAACAGCTGTGGAAAATTTCAGTCTGTTGACTAATTATTGTAAAGAACAAATCATTTTACTATGTATTCTTTGACCCCAAAATGGCAACTGCTCTGCAGATGTTGTCCAACCTTGACTTGATTTTTTAGGAAGGGCGTTTGCTTTGTGATCTCATCCGCGCCTCCTCAGCTGCTCAGTGTCTCAGGTGTGTCCTTTGCAGGGACAGTTTCTGTACAGCCTTTGGCTGAATGAGGAGGCCAAGTGCTGACATTCTGCGGTTAAACTTGCCACTCTCTAAACCTCTTGGAAAACATATGTCCCCAAAACCATGCCATCGTACGCTGCAGGAAACGGGAACACTTCCGGTTCACGTGTGCGTTACGACGTCTAAAACGAAAGCCAAGCCTTCCTAGTCACCAAGTTTAGAAGCTTTCTTTTGAATTCTATTCTCTTATAAATTACCTAATTGGAAAATAAAGCTCATTTAATCATTTCTGCTCCAACATAATTAAAACAGTTACTCTGCCTCAGGACACATGCGTGTTCAGTGTTTTAAATGGAGGGCAGGAAGACTATCAGTGCGTTAAAAATAACTAAACGCTTTGCTGTAACTGTGGCCCTTGAGAGTGGGCGCGGACAGGTCTGGGGCTCGTTCATCTTCTTTCCCCCTCCCCCGCCTCCCGTTCCCATCATCTCTTCCTCCCTCCCTGAGGGTCCTGGCCTTGAGCCCATCCATGTTGGGGGGATGCGGGCCTGTGCTCAGTGTTGGGGGCTAAGGAACAGGCAGGGTTTCACTATCCATTTTCTTCTCGAAACATCTGTTTTTTTCCTCCTTTATCTCAAATATTTTCTTGCAAATATTTCTTAAGTGAAAAGCACTGCCATTGCACCTACGTGCTTTCACACCAACTATATGTGCATATAGTTGAACATCCGCACTTAAACTTCGTACACATTCCCATAAATGACTAAAAATTATGAAATTTATGAACAGAGAAGGCTATAAGTTCCGCAACATATAGGCATCATATGTACTTATGGAATTTGTAGAAACAAAGACAATCTCAAACTGCCCTTGGGAATTCGATTTGTGTATTTTCTGCAAAGTGAAACTTGATAGAAAATCTTTAACACTTACTGTTTAAAGGCAGCCCCATTCCTTGTTTTTCCATCCACCATCTTGGTCACCGTGACCCAGCCCCGCGCTGTCCTGCAGCGCCAGTTTCCGTCTCTAAAATGTGCGCTTTGAGCTGGCTGACCTCTGACTCCCCCTGCGGCCTCAAGGGATCCTGGAAATGCTCATGTCGTAGGTACGCAGGCAAATCATATTATGCTGGAATTGCCCGTAAAAAAAAAAACCATTGATAAGCAAAAACAGCTAAAGAAATAAAGTCATATTATGTTGTTCTTTAAAAAAAAAACGCTTTAACCTTCCTCACGACATGCATGATAGTCAGTGTTTTACTTAAGGGCTTCCTAATTATTTTTACATCAAGGAACACTGCTGGCTTTTTGGTGTATTTTACTTTGTTTAAGAAGCTTTAGTTTGATGGACGTCTTGTACCTGATGAGGCTGAAAGACAACCTTGGGCTTTTCCACGCCGGCCTGTCCCCTCTTCAGATTTCGCTGCTGTAGTGGAGGGTCCCCGCCCCCTGCGTTCCTCCCTTCATACCCCCGATGCTCAAGCAAAGGTGAAAATACGCTCCATTTGTGGTTACGGACACGCCAAAGAGTCGGGGCTTTTACCACGACAGGGAAAAGAACACTTCAGTCTTCTTCCTCCTCGGAAGTCGGCTGAGTTTTCTCTGATTTAACGGGAGCAGACGGAGGCCTCGGGCGTCCCTGCTGACGATCCTGGTCAGCGGTTCCGAGGGCCTCCACCCTGTCGGCGCACAAGCCCCCCCACGGGGAAGACGGCAAGGGCGGCTCTGGACAGGCCGGCGTTCCAGCCCCAGCGCGAGCCATCCCTGACCGAAACCGAAGTGCGGGAGCGAGTCGGCTCTAAGGGGCTTTCGTTGTTCTAAATTCCCGCATCTCTCACTGGATAAAAGCAGGAAAGCCAAAGCTGTTCTTAGATGTTCTGTCCCTGCGAGTAGGGAAGCGCACAGATGTTTTCACGTCCAGATGTGGGGGTGTCCACTGCAGCCCCTTTGAACCGATCCCTGGGACAGCACCTAACTTGGAAAATGCAGCGGGACTAGACTGAGTTCTGGAAGATCCAGACGAAACGGCCCCTCTCAGGGCTGCCTCCTCTTCCTAAGCGCCGAGTGCTCCGGGGGCCTTGAGCGAGTCACCCTCTGTTGCCCTTTTAGAACGACAGTCAGCATTCTTACTTCCACCCCACGTACCCTCCTAACCCAGATTCAGACTCGAATAGCTTTTCGCTTGGTGGGGTGGTTGTGTTTCCGCCATTGTCCCCAGTAATTTAGAAATAGGTGGATTCGGCAGAAGAACCTTGTTTCTTCTCTTGTGACTGTGGGACGCGGCGGCCCACCCTGACTTGGCCTCCACACTCGGCGGCCTGCGGACCCTGAGCTGCCCGGGCGCCTGTAATGCTGGGCGTGGTTCACGTGAGGACCAGCTTGTTCTTCCACATGGCTTGGATCAGTGCACACCTCTCATCCAGCCTTTAAGTACCAAAAATCACCCCTTCTCAGGGTTTTTGTTCACCTTCTGTGTTCTTGACCTTGAAGAACCGTGCATTCTCGGACCGTCCACCAGCCACCAAAACAGGGACAGTCATCGCGCTGGTGAGGAGAGTGTGGGAGAAGATGCCCCACTTTCCTGCCTTCCTGTCATGGCAGAAAGGTGGGGAAGCGACAACGTGCGACTTCCCGGGACTAGCTGGACAGTCATCCTCTTGGAATGATTTTTTTTTTTTTTTGCCATCAGAGCACATAAATTTTTAAAGCTTTTCGTTTGCAGTTATTTTTCACTCAGGCTGTTCCTTCTTTGCCTTGAGCCAGTGGTGTCGTAGCGAAAGTCAGAGTTTTAGAACGAGAGGAAGCCTAACGGTTTTCCGGTTCCCCTCCCCCCTTATATCCTGGAAGAACTGGGCATTAGGAAGGCGCCCGGTTTGCCTTTTCCTGAGGTGACCAGTGGACAAGGCCCGTAGCGTGTGGGCCCTGTCGCTGACCCACAGCTGACGCTCTGTCCGGCGTTTTCCGTGTGTCCCTGGGGTGCATCTGAGTGAGCCGCCAAACAGACCCTTTCCGTGAAGTGCCCGGGACCCCCGGCTTCATACCATTTGCATAGTTTCCTTCCCTCTGCCCGGAACTCAGATCTTTTCGACTGAAATTACCCAAAGAGAAGTCACCTGTCTAATTCTATTTCAAATGACATCTAACTCATTTAACTGGGTATATCTCATCAATCAACCATACGCTCCACCAGAAAAGAAAAAGACTATATGGTACAGGAATGGGTTCAAAGGTGGAAGCTAGAGGCCCACTGTCCCTGAGTCTACGGTGACTCGAGATCGAATCCCCATAGAGGAATTAGAATTTCTTTGCTGAAGAGTCCCGGGGGCCGCAGAGAAGTTACTTTCCTGGCCTCGGTAGGATTCCCATTGTCCAGCGGCTTGGATGCCTCCTCTGTGAGCAGGAGTTCGGAGCAGTGCACAGGTGTTTCAGGAGTGAGGTCCCCGGATGGGAAACCCCAAAGTAGCCGGGTCATCGAAGGGAGGGCTGCTATGAGTTCTCGGTCCGGCAGGGTCACGAATCCACACAGTGGTGCAGCTGTCACCTCGTGCTGTGTCTGCTACCTCCCACCCCTCTGTTGACTTATACACGTCCTCTGCATGTGATCTCCAAACCAGGGAATGTTCCACTCAGATGGTCTTAGCGCTCATTTTGTCATCAGGAAATACACACCCAGCCCTGCATTCCTGAGGATTTCGCTAAGAAAAAACAAACAGGTTGAAAAGTGCTAAATCTTCAAACATTTAATGGTCCTAAATAGATATGGACTGAAATTATCTAAGATCACCTGAAGCAGCACTTTGATATTTCCCTCATGACCTGGGTATTGTCCTAACTTAATTCACACAAACTGTGTGCCCGTCACGGAAAGGAAAGGCTTCCTTTTAGTCCCAGCAGACCGACGCTTTCCATGAAACATAAACCACAGATTGTACTCTCACCTGTGCCAGAGAGCAGACATCTGCCACCAGAAAGCGAGTCCCAAACTGCCTGTGAGGACCACACAGCCCCAGGTGTGCGGGTATTTCCCTTGGGAAATAAGCCCCCTTCCAGCAGCGGGGCCTGCCTTGTCTCCTTCGCGCTGGCACAGCCCCACCTGGATCTGTCCGAAGGACAAGACAAAGAAACAATTTTCAAAGCCAGCACATCTGACAAGTCATCCCACAGAGCTCCCTGTGTTTCCCGAGGTGTGAAATCCGGGGACTCAGGAGAATGTGAACCCCCTGAGGCGGGGAGAGGAACGTGGGAGGCCTACCAGGGATAAACACACCATCTGAAGCCACAACCACCTCCCTGTCTCTCTCGGGGGCAGGAGGGTGGGCACGGCGAGGACAACTGCCAGGTTAGATTTGCCTCCTGACTCTGGTCAGGTGTGTGCCCATGAGACCGCCACTGTTTTAGGCCCCCGGTTCCTCTCAGCCCAGACTCTAGCTCCTGTTGCTTCGGTGGCAAAGTGCCGCGGTCTGGGATGGGATGTTTAATCTTGCGCTGATCCACATGGACGAATGTCAACGTGGGCTGGGGCGTGGGACCCTGAGGTCTGTGCGTCGGCTGGGTAGGTTGGTCTCAGTGGGTTGAGCCCCCTGAGACGTCACATTCCCGGGTTTGGAAATCACTGCCCTTGGAAATGACCTCGTTCTGTGAGAACCCTGGGGGAATGGCTGCCCAGACCGGCTTCTGCCTGAATGACTGAAACCAGACACCAGGGTTGACCTGTCCTGTTCTCTTTCGTTTCTCTGGCATCGTCATTAGGGAAGGGCTTTAAAGTAAACTCTCAACTTGTCTATGAGAAAATGTGTAACAGGGGTCAAAAAGAAACGTTTGCTCTTGGGGGCATCCAACCTGCGGCCCCAGGGCGGCTGTGAACAAGGCCCAACACAAAATCGTAAGTTTACTTAAAACACTGAGATTTTTCTGTGATTACATGTCACCATGTACTGAACGTGTGGCCCGAGACAACTCCTCTTCTTCCAGGGTGGCCCAGAGATGCCAGAAGGTTGGATGCCCTGCTCACTGGATCACCCGCCTTTTTATCTGATTTTAACCCCCAGCCATTAGTATAGACACGGGGGCTCAGGGAAGCAGGTCACTGCGGGGCATGCGCAGGGGGCGTTGGCGAGTGCCAGTGTTTTGCCTTGGGCGGCTCTCTGCGAGTTTTCAGTTTTAGTCATTAATGTTAGTTAACAATGTAAAGGTAATTGCTTTTTAAAAAAAAAAATTACGACTATTTAATAGAAAGCCACACCACTGAACTCTAAATGGAATCCCAGATCTCCATCAGGAAGGGTCACTGTTTTTTTCTGGGTCACGTGGCTGTCAGAAAATTATATGCAAAATGAGCAGGTGGGCCACCTGATGAATGGTTATGGGAAAAACATCTAAATGTGTAGTTTTTAACTCAATGAAAGTTTCACTGTACTCACCATTTGTTATACACTGAATGAAACAGCGACAGCATTTCAAAAAATTTTTTTATTTAAAAAAAATAAATAACCCTTCCACAGTCACATACAGTAAATTCGGGCAGTATGGCGAAGTTTTCTACATGTCTGTCAACTACAGGGCAATGATAAACTGTAAGTGTCCTTGGCCCAAAGAGACAAACAGGGGAGGGAGGTAGGGAGAGGCCGGGGGCTAATGCCAGGATGCCAGGGAGGGTCACACAGCATAGCGTCACCCCAGAAGAAGAGACACCAGCAGTGCAGAGCAGAAACAGAGCTGGCAAGCGAAACTGCCATGGCTCAGCTGCTGGCAGTGAGACAGAGGGCCCGGTCGTGGAATCTAACTAGGTGCACCAGCCGGTGTGCCCGACGGATGGTCTGAGGTGAGGCTGACTTCATGGTGGCCTGCGTCGGGGAGGCAGGTGACGGCCACAGCCTTCTCACCTCTGCGGCCTGCAGTAGGGGACAACTCATCCCTACCTGCAACAGATAAACATTCTTCTCCATCTCAGGACCTAGCCTTGGGCAAGTCCATGACCCCTGATCCCGGTTCCTAGGGGACCGTCCCTGTGCTGCTCCGGACACCTCCCGACACCTGCTGTTCTGGGCTGCTCTGTAGACCCTCTCCAGCCCTCTCCGTTAAATGCGTACTGAAGACTTTCACATGGAGCCATCCTTATTTTAAAAGCTTGGTCCTAGAACATCTTGAAAAGGAACTTATTAAATATTCTCTCTCTAGAGATGACAGAGTTAGGGTAAAAAAGTGCAGTGCAGTTTCCCAGTCAACTGTAAATAAGAAACTCTCTGTTTGAGGTGCCGATGATGAAGCCTGGTTACCTGGACGGGGATACGTCCCAAGAAAATAAACTCAGAAAGGGTTTTTGTGGAGACTAGAAAGTGAGAGTATTCACCTGGCATCTGCTGTGTAGGGGAACACATCTGCGCCTTCGGTTCATCTTGAGGGGAAAGATAGACAATTCTCTGTGTTACAGGCAGAGAGTTATGCTGTTCTGACACATGGCAGATACAGTGCTCAGTGTTTGAACAGGCTAGTGAAGGTATGAATGAATGAACGAACAAACGGACCCTTCCTATAAAGTGGCTCTTCGGCTGTGGGCAGTACAAAGGTCCTGGGAAGGGTGTTTCATGAATATGACTCAGTAAAGCAAGTCTTGATCCTTTCGTGAGTTGACAGCTTACATTTCAAATCATTTTGTTTCCCTCTAAACCAATCTTAATACTTTATTCTGATTTTTTTGGTTATCCTTCCACCTCAGCCATTTTAGGTTTCGTGTGTGATTTCTGCAACTTGTATCTCGAATCCCCTCTAAATACATTTGTCCAGAAGCATGTACTACTCACAGATCCGCATTATTTATTCACAAACCCCTGTGGCTTGGACAGCAGCCTGTCTCCTCTTCAAATATTCCACCTTCGGAACTCAATGGTCCTTTTTTTTTTTTTTTTGAGTGAGAATTTTTTTTTACATGTTGCTGGGGGAGTTTGGAGGATGAAAGACATCAAAGTAGCTAACTGTGATTTCCTTTTGCAAACTCGCTGTACAAACCAGGTCTGTACCCCAGGACGAGGGACGAGAAAGTAAACACACTTCCTCAGCGTGGCATCCAGTGGGAGGGATGGCGTTGTTTTCATCCGCCCCTGTGCCCAGCCCCCAATGCAGACAGCGCCCGGTTATGAATGCCCCTGCGTGTCCCCTCACACGTCATTTGAGAGTAGGTGCAAAACGTGGCCCCCGCACTGCTGTCTGCCAGGCTTCAGCCCAAAGTCGAACTCCTGGGTCCCTCGCTGCAGCTCTGTGGGCTGCCTCTCCCGTTTTACGGACGGGAAGAGCCGAAGGCGAGACACACTTGATGCAGCCGGTCACGGGCCAAGGAGGGGGCAGCGTCAGCACCTCAGTCCTGGCCGTCGGCCTCCAGAACCAGGGCTCCGCACCGCGGCCAGCGGCCTCTCAGGACGGAATCTTCCAGGAGTTACCTGGCAGTTGGTGGTGCACCTCCTCACCGTGCACCTCTCTTCGAAGAGACACGGCTCATGGAAATAATGAAAGTGCCGCTGGGTAAACACTGCCGGAAAGGCCAGTGTCCTGAAAATGATTGGAAAATACAACTTGAATGATCTTTATTTTTATGGGATTTTAATTCTTTCCTGTATCCAAATTTATTTGCAAAGACAGACCCTGTTTTTTGACCCTGTTTTTTTGTAAATCTTCAGGCATGATTAAAATAGCATGCAGTTTTCCGCTTATGAATGTTAATCACCAAGGTCTGCTTCCACGTTAAAAATCCGTTTTGTATCGATTCAGTTTGACGTCACACCGCCCATCAGGGAGGCCATACGTGGTTTGCGGTATCGGGAAACTACTCCCGGTAGCTGGTGACTGGTCTGGAAGAGCTGGAGGAGCTGGAGGGGGTGAAGACCCCCCACAACGGGACCCGGGGTTTGCAGAGCGCCCTCCAGTGCCATCTGTGGTCGGCCCGGCCTGCTGTCCCCAGCCCACCTCTCCACGCCGCGCATCACGAAGGCGCCCAGCGGCGGGGGCGTTTTCACGTAGCCGCCGCCCGTTCGAGCGCCTGGCAGGAGTGACCATAATGAATTACGCGCTGCTCGGTGCCGCTGTGACACCGCACTGCGGAGCAGCGGGGGCGGGGCGTGTCCGAATACCCATTATTTGAAAATTTTGTTTCTGTTTCTTACTCAATTTCACGCTGCTCCTTCCCTGTTCTCTTGGTCCTTTTTTCCCGGATCTGTTGTTTTGCAGGTTTTGCGTCTGCCAGTTCTCTCCAAGGGCGGGCTTTGTGCTTTTTGTTACCTTGTTTCTGCCTCGTGCCCCTCCCCCGCCACTGTCCCGTCTTGCGTGTGGCGAGCGAGCCTCCTCCTCCCTTCCAGCCACGCAGTCGCCGGCTTGGCGTTCCTCTCTCTCTGCCTTAGTGTCTCCTACAGCACAGGAAAACAAACCCGCCTTTCGTCGGCATTCGTTCACAAGGTGTTAGGCGGGCGGCGTCTCTGCCTTCAGCACAGAGCCCTTCGCCGTGTGTACTGGTGTTCCTTTCGGCTCCAAGAACCCCAGGTACACACCCAGGGGAGAGCCCGGCTGACCCAGCAGAGGCCATCAAAGCAACCAGCAGACCCGCCCCCTGGGAACCAGCAGCGCCCACCAGCTTCTCCTTGGGGGACCCTTCACTTAGAGCCCAAGATTTCATTCTTCCTCTCAGATTATTTAGGGTTTTCATCTTTTCCCCAAAGGTGCATCTGTGCCACAGTGGCAATTGTTTTGACACTAATTCTCGCCAGTCTACCTGTCCGCCTTTCCTTCCATTGTTTTTCATTGATAAAAAGGCGCTTCTGGGAGACGAACACCCACTGATTCCGTCAGTGCTCCAGTTATTCACCGAGGGGCTCCCGCGTGGCAGGAGTGAGGCGGGGGCCCCGGGCGTGGGGCCCTGCCTTTTTCCGTCTTTAGGGGGTCAGCCCCTGCGCCCAGCCCTTTCTCCCTTTCTGGGTACGTGGTCACTTGTCACCCTGCCTTAGCCATGTTTCCCCCTGTGATCCCTTCAGATCTAGTGCTTCTGTTCGTTCCCTAGATTTGTTTACTTCTGATTTTTCTGCCGAAATTCACTGTATTGGATTAGAAAGCGCAAGTCTCCTTGGCAGGAGACACCCAAGATAACGCCAGGCTCTCCAGCCCCGCTACCGCGCTGCCATCGAAAACGGGCCTCACCGCTGACCGGACTGTGGGCTTTGTGATATTTACAAGTAGCCGAATTTAATTGCATTAAGAGGTATACTTCTTAAATATCAGTGAATTAAACCGAAACCTGTAACTAAACTCTTTCTTTCACAGTATTTAGCTCTTTTCTTCCCCTTTAAATGTTTTTCTCGGTGTTTGCTTTTTACCGGCTCAGTTATTTTTTTCTTTTTATAAACTTACTGGGTTTTAATACTGTTTCTCCTGAATCACCTTTGATTTTGTTTCTGTTCCTATTGTGTGTTTCATATTTAATTTCTCTGGTTTTTGTGCGTGTGGTTTTTTTTTTTACTTTATTCTGTTTGAGTGATTGCCATTTTTATTTTTGTTGCAGTTGCTATTTTAAGTAAAAATCGCTCTACTTGTTCAAAAAAGCCGGTTTATATTTTCTACCACTTAAGTGTTTTCCTTACTCTGTGCCGGTTTCCTTGGTACGTTTGCCCTCTGCCCTCTTCCCGATGTCTCCAGCCTCCCAGCTCAGTGTTTTCTTCATTCTGTGATTTTTTTCTTCTCTTGCCACTTTGAAATCTGCCTTTTAACTTTATTCCATATCAGTTTTCTTCCTCTTTAAAAAAAAAAAAAAAGACACACTGGTCCCTTTAATATCATTTTGCAAATGCCAGGCAACACATCTTCTCTTATGTTATTTTTACTAGCTGGACTTTCAGAGTCAGCTCCCCAGCACATGATCTAGTTCCTTCTGCACGCCCAGGAGACCGAGCCAGCGGTCCCGGCAGCCTCCAGCGGCAGCGAGACACTCACACGACTCCTCGAATATCGCCTCCTCCGGCTGCAGATTACTTCCTTCTCAGTTGGGAGACGAGCAGGGGGAGGGCGGAGACCAAGGCTATGAAGACGGTTGTAAAAGTGAAAGGGTCACCTAGACGAGAAGGAAATGTGTAAAGACGGGAATGAGGACACTTTCAGGATGTCACAGGAGACCTCTTTTTTGGTGGCAGGGTTGATGGTGAGAAGTTCAGAAAACCTTGCACAGGCCCGTTCCCACAGGGCGGAACTTTCAGAGCCAGCGCCACCAAGCAGGGCTGACCTGGCCGTGTGTGCTTTGTGCGCCCCTCCGCACGATTCGCCACTGACGGCCCCGCTGTGCTTCTGCGCGCATGCCATCAACACGTGCCCTAATTTTTAAAAGTTAGCATTATCAACCCCTTTTGAATCTTCTCTTGCATGTTTATCAACCAGATTCCACGTATCGCATGAACATGTAAGTGATATTTCAAAGTCAGTATATGAAATGATCCAAAACAACTATATCATGCAGTTTTTACTTCTCTCCCGATGTCATGACCTCCCATGTCGTTAATAATTGAAGCTCCCCTCTCCCTGTGCCTTGACCAGTGCCACGTTTATAGAATACCTGCCATCTTTGGAAACAGCCTCTCCCAAAATAAGCTGTTAATGTATCTCACTGGCCCCGGGGCTCAGAACTTTTAGATCGCCTCGGATGTAGCAAATGCGATGCTTGCCTACAAAGGTGCATGATCTTATATACGGGTGAGTAAATATGAAAACGTTATAGGCAACCCGCATTTCAGTATGAATTGTGAGCGTAAGAGAGAAAGGAGGTAAATTGGGAAGGCTCTATTAATTTTTAAATCGTTCTATACAGAGCTAAACTTCAGACCAGGAAGCTTTCAAGTCAGGCATTTTGGACTAAATCCTGTGACTTGAGTAGGTGAGCCCTTCCTCTCGCCGACACCGAAACCAGTAACATGACGAAGCGTAATGCTACTGAGTTAAAAAGGGACGTTCGGCTCTTTAGCACTTTCTCCTTCTTCGGTCACACTTTCCTGCCATCCTCACCTCTCCCGCCCTCACGAAGAGCGGTCGCTGGCCTGAGACGTCTTTCATCTCACCAAATTATTTGTTTTTCTCACCTTTAACTTCATCGTTTCTATTTCTTTAATGGTATTTTTCTTTCTGCTTACCTAGTAGTTTTCTTGTTTGGCTCTGCCTCATGTTTTCTGATTTTCTCAGCATCGTCATTCCCTTTTTGGTAAAAATGTGCAGGATTGGCTTACGTCACTGATAACCAACAGCCCTCGCTTTTCGAGAGTTTATTATACTCCGGGAAATGGGTTACCATTTCAGGTACATTATATTATGTCATTCTCCAACAACCCTCTGAACTAACACTGCCATTATTCCTATTTTTGGAGATAACGACACAGAAACACAAAAAAGCTGAGCAATTTGTCCAAAGTCCACAGCCAGGAAACGGCCATGCGGGACCTCAGGTGGGCATCTGCCCGCTTGTGTCCCCCTGCTCGGCGCCCCTCCCGTAAGACAGCATGGGTTCCATTCACCGGCTCCCAACCTCGATGGGGGGACAGGCGCTTTCCTCACTGTAGCTTTCTTCATCACTGATTCTGGTGGAGCAGAACCGCATCCACGCGGGGGTCCGCATCGTATGGCATTGACACCCTGACCCGCGTTCACCTTGCCCCGCAGTGCCGTCTCCCTTCTGCCCACCAGCCACAGGAGATTAGTTTGTGCATGAAAGGAACTCCTGTCCTGGCTCCGATGCTGGAGTCCACGCCATCTAAGGGCCAGGTGCCTGTCCCAACTTTGTCCTACCTTCCCCATTGCCGGACATGTCCATAGTGTCCAGACACAGGCCAGACGATAGGCTGTGGCGGGTGAGCCCTCCCGGCCCGTGGGCTGCCCGGCACCCAAGTGATACCATGTGGTCCTCACAACATGAGGGGAGAGAAGGCGAGAGACATCTCTGTTCCCCACGTAGGCCAGAGGGGGAGGGCTCCCAGCACAGCCCCCCCAGGGTGGTCTGTTGGGCAAGAACTGCTTTTAGTTTTACACGTTTTTATTTTCCGCCGTCACTGGACCTGGGTACAAAATAGGAAGCAGGGCGACTTGGCTAAGCAGCTGTTTATTTTGTAGATGCCAACAATCTCACATTCTTGAAAAGGTTTTGTAGGATTTTTCATAAATACTCCCCAAGAGCTTATGTTTTTACTTCGAATTCCAATTCGACAACATTTAATCCCTTGTTATGGCTTTGTCTGACTTTTAATTCAATTATTCAAAACATGAAACAAAAGCAAAGCATTGTAGACAGCACACTAATATTAGCGGAATTAGCAGAGTGCTGAGAATTATTAAAGAGGACATTATGTTTGTTCATCGGGCATTTAATTTTGCTTCTGTTTGTTGATGGAAAACATCCTCTTGGAAAGGATTTTTTCAAAAACCTTAATTGTGGAAACGCGTCCTTAACGTCCATGAATATATTGTACAAGTGAAAGCTGTTTCAAGCCCAATTAGTCAGGAAGACCCCACATTTCCATTTTAACTATGGAAGAGCTGACCCACATCCCAGTGTGGTTGCTCTTTTATCACACAGAAAAAAAGCCGGCCCTCCAAACTGGCTTTAAAGAACGGTAAGGGCTTGTTTTATGGGGCAGGCATAACCTCAATATTGAAAGGTCAGCATGGGAAAGGAAACTGTAGGCTGATCTCACCCATGAACATTGACACCAAATACCAAACAAAATGCTCACATGTTGCAGCCAGTGTGTGTCACAGTGTGTGTCTCAGTGAGCGGCGTGTGTCACAATGTGTGTCACAGTGAACGGTGTGACCAGGTGGAACTCAGTGAAGCAAGGCTGGTTCAACCTCCCCCCCAAACTTACTTAATGTAGATCACCACATAAACAAGTAAAAAACAAGGAAAAAAATCATATGATCATCTCAGTAGATATAGAAACTAACATGGGATAAAATTCAACAGCTATTCATAACTTTTAAAAAATCTTTGAAAGGTATGAATAGGAAGGAATTTTTTTAAGCGATCAAACATGTTTGCCAAACAACTGCAGCAGATATCAAACTTAATGGTGAAATGTGGTGAGTTGTTGTTTGTTTTTTTTTAAGTTCAGACGTGACCCGGGATGCCTGCTCTTTGCAAAACCGTTCTTCATTGTGCTGGATATCCAATGGCAGTTCAGCAAGAAAAATAAATTTAAAATAAAATGGAAGTATAAAAATAAAAATATATATAAGGATTAGAAAAATTAAGTTATTCACATATCTTCTGGTTATCTACAATGACTTATATAATTCACTGATAATTAGACTTTATTAGAGAGAAAAATTGCTAAGAAAAATAACATGTAAACATCAATAGCATTTCTATTCACCAAACTTGAAATGTATTCTTTAAAAACTACTATTTTGCATTAAAAATATAACTAAGATGTAATCTAACAAAACATATACAATTATTATGTAGAAAATTTTAGAATTTTTATTGAAAGACATTTTTAGAAGATAAAAAAATGGAAAATATCACATTCAGGAAGTATATATTATGACATTAAGGTTTTTATTTTTTTCCAGATTAATCACGAGATTCATTGCAAGCCCAGTCAAAATCCCAGCAGAATTATATGGTTAATAAAAGGGCCAAAGTATTCAAAGCCACTCAATAATAATACTAATAGAAAAGATTTATATAGTACTTTTTTCTGTGCTAGCCATTGTTCTATATACTTAACATATATGGAGTGGGCCTTAATCACTGTCAAAAATTCTTACAAAGCTGTAACTCTCAAGACAGTGGTTTCGACACAGCGTTAGATACATTGTGTGAAGCGGCAGAATGGAGAAATGATAAAAGCACCCATGCACGTAGGGGAACCTCATTTGCCTGAGCTGTCCTTGCCAACCAGTGCAGAAATGTACTAGGACAGTTGTCACCTACACCCAAAATCAGCCACACGTAATTAAAGGCCTAGACATTAAATTGCAGTCTAAAGTCTAACCCGAGACTGAAGTCACAGGCAGCACCGTGACCAGGTAGAAAACAACATGAGGGTTCACGCTGCTGACTCTGTGCTATGCAAGTGTCCCTGACCGCAGAAAAGGCGCACACCATAAGAGACTCACGCCAGAAGCTACCACGACTAGCGTAAAAAGACGAGATGCAAGCCGGAAATAAACACTTGTCCAGCCGAACACTGACAGCTGTAATATTTAGAATGTATACATTTCTTCAAATTAGGAAGAAAAAGGCAAAAATGGAAAAATGGAAAAAAAATAGAAAAATGGGCAAAAGGTTAGTAATCACATAAAAGCTATAGACCACCCAGTGCCCATCTACAATAGAAAACACAGGAAAACTTGTCATTAAACAATAGAATACTATATAGCAATAAAAAGTGAGTGATACATAGCTATGTGCAAAAATATAAATGAATCTTAGGAGTAAAATGTTAAAATAAAAATGGAAGGTTCAGGAGAATAAGTAAAACTATCATTCCATGTATATATTATGTAAAGCATTTGATATTAAATTATATATTTTTAGGGATGTAGATGTATGTGACCAAGCTGTTTTTGAAAAGCAGAGGAATGTATGGTGGTTACCGGGGGGTGGGGGATGAACGGTGATGGGAGGAGACTTGGGGCTGTGAACACACAGTACAGTATACAGATGACGTGTTATAAAATCGTACACCTGACGCCTGTAAAACTGCATTAACCAGTATCACCCCGATAAATTCAATGAAAAGAAAAAATAAATTAAATAAATGGTAGGACACACACTTATTATAAATGGCAACAAAATTTGTTTTTCCAGATTAAAAAAGAAAAGAATGAGAAATACAAATATTTTATATTAAAAAAAAGCATTTTATAAGTATTCTTTTTTTGTTTATTTAAATTGGGAAATAAATTCATTTTAAAATACTTGCAACGTGTTGAGGGAAACATTTTGAAACCACGGCATGCCCCTGCCAGGGAGCTGACGGCCGCCCTCGCGCCTGCATCGGGCAGGTCGCACGGTGACCACAGGCAAGGACCCAGCTCCGGATTCCTGGATTTAGGGTCTGTGCACGCTACATGTATCACCGGGTAAAGCACAGGACCTTCCTCCCGTCCACTCCTCCACAGGACAGGTTAACAGCAGTGCTGCAGCCCCCGTGGAGGTGTTGGGACCTGACACCCACATGACCGCTTCAGGGGAAGAGAGCCCGTCTGCACGCAGCCGGGGTGAGGGACCTGTCACTCTTCCTCCTCGCGTTCCCACCGGCCTCAGGATGCGGGAGGACCTGAGAGCAGGCTGATGGGGCAACCCTGCTGTGATGCAGCTTTTATTTGGAGTTTTTAAAATGAAATTTAGCCTGAGCAAAGGATTTCAGTGCATTCTTATTTTTGTTTTGCGTTGATTCCAGTTGGAAAATCACAGTTATGGAGGAAGTTTTCAAAGTCTAGAAAACTGCCCAGGCCCTGTTGTTAAGAGAAGAGGTGGCCAGACAGAATGAATGGAATGATTTTATCTCGTCATTGATGCTACTAACGAGCCTTATGCCCCAAATAGTATCTCTGTGTGGCTGGCAGTTTGGGCAGCTCTCATCTTGCTTTGACCTGTACGTATTTTCTAAAATGAGCGTGTTATCCATGTCAGCAGGGAAAAAGGCACATTAGACAAAAAGATTTCTGTGGCCAAGTAATAAGAAAAAGACAATCCATTAAAAAAAAATAGCCAATTCAAAAAACAGAATTGCAAATGGCCAGTAAACATGGAGAGTTATCCAACCCAGCTGGTCAATGTGGAAATGCAAATTAAACCAACACGGATACTACATTTTCCACCGCGGGGACTGGCAAAGACGGGTAACCCTCCATGCTGTTGAAGGCGTGGAGCAGTAAAACTGGACCTCTCCTTGGGAAAGGACTTTGCCAAATCTAAGTCAATTTGCGACATGAACTTTTAAGCTCAATAATCCAGTGCTGGGAGTCCATCCTACAAAGGTGTTAGCAAATTGTACAAACTGTGTCACCGGATTCAATGCTGCTCTGTCTGTAATGACCCCAAACGGGAAACAACTTAAGTGTTGGTGTTAAGGGGAAGTTTGAGTAATTTTGGCCCGTGCCAACAGCAGGCGGCTCCGCCCCTGTGTACCTTGACTGGGAAATGAGAACCAGTTTCACACGGGTCATCGGTGTGCGTGGTGTGTGCACCCACATACAAACGGGAACGTATATAACAGAGTGAGCACCAAGCAAACAATGGAATTTTTGTTAACTGATAATATATGAGTACACACACCTATGCCTGTGTGAACATCGGGTGAAAAAATGAAAAGAATGCAAACCATTGCTCCTAAAGGTTAGAAACTTCGGGTTTGGGAAAGGCGGAATTTCATTTCTTACTCTATACAAGTATCTGTATAGGAAAAATGATTAATTCTTGTGTGTTTTAAAATATTACTGGCTTGGTAAGATGGGTTTTAGAAAGATTTTTTTTGTGTGTGACTGCATAGTTAAGATAATTTCACTACCATTGTGCTATCAAACTATGAAAAACTATTCCATACCATTAACTCAGGCCCACATGTTGGTCCCTCTGTTCAAAAATAAACCAAGTTCGTTTGGAAATGTTTCATTTGGTTACTAATGAATAGTTACTAACATGCACAAGTTAAGTTTTGGGCAGAATCTCATTTTTTCCAAGAATTAAGATCAATAATAAATTATCCTAAACTCAGTTACTTGATCCAGGATTCCTTTCTATGAAGTAGTCTAGAAATGGCTAGTTTCCATCCAACGAGAAGTATAATTTGGTAGTGCCCTATAAATATTCAATAATGTAATGTTAACCAGTAATAATTAACATTATCAGAGTAATTTTTAAAAATAAGATGCTTGTTAAAAACTTCGTAGTGGACAGAACCCATGAGACTTTATATTTTCCTTTTTACCGGTAGGGTAATTAGGCAATAAATCATAATATAAACAAGTTAAATTGTAAAGACTTCTAGACTTTTTAAATTTGCCATCACTTTTGTGGAGATGTACAATACCTTGCCAGCTATATTCTGCCTATTTACTGTAGTAAAGGGATTTTGTTCTTTCATCCCTGCCCATGAGAGAAAGCCATTTGTCGCTTCTACCCTCATACGTTAAAGAAGTTCTGTGCTTTCCTTTAAAATTCCTCATGAAGACATAAACCTAATCAAACCTTTCCCCTCTAGCTGGTAACCTCTGCATGAACTAAAGGGTTGAAATATTGCCTAATCAGGCTGCATATCACTTTTTACAGTTATGAGAAACATTATTTTGCTACAGAGGAGACAACAAAACAAAATGTTTTTACTCCGTGCAAGGAGAATATATTTTTAAATTATTGATTATATTAAATGGCATGATTTCTTACGAAGCCACATTTTCTTCTCTGGTACTTCCTATATGACTTTGTGGGGAGAGGCACACTTTGAAAAAGCTAATGACCCGCGTCCGGGGGACAGGGTGTCTCACGCTGCCGTGCGCTCAGAGGAGAACAAAGTGCTAATTTCAGTTGGCAATCTTTACTTGATTCCTTCAATCCAAACTCAACTATTATTAACCTTTGTTTGTCACAATTGAAGAGAATAATGGTTGAATTTGGGGCCTTTAATGTCACATTGAAATCAATACCTGTAAATGGTAGTTGCCACCATTCTAACTGATCTGTCACATCCAGACAAAAGAAGGCCCTTCTCAGTCCACAGAAGACAGCAGAGGCGATTAAACACACACACAGGAAACTCAGAAGACCTTTGCAAAAAGACCTTTGCAACATTCAGAAAATGCACCAATTCTCAGGGGGGGTTTTTTGTGGTTTTTTGTTTTTTTGTCTTGATAGCAGTTTTTGAAAACACCTGAAACTGTAAGTCAAACACAGGACAGGGAGTGCACTTCCCCCAGACGTCAAAAACTCATCTCTGTCATAAAAATAAATCTAATTGTCCCCTCAGAGGGGCGAGGAGACTGATGATCAGCCCCTTCGTGAACTGGCCAGGGCAGAAATTGCAAAGCCACTGAATAAAAACAGCCCTGAAGCCAGACAGCCGGAGCTCTGGCCACCGCTGACGTCTCTCTTACCAGGTCTTCAGGCGCCCCACAAACCCACCTCCAGACGCCTGGCCATTCATGGAGTTCAGCTCTCAGGGCTCAACCTGACCTTGTCTTTAACTTCTTATTTTTACGGCTATTTTGTAGATGCAAATGAATGGGTTCTAGCTCATGTTCTCAGGCATGGCTTTTATAAACATTTCCCTGCTCTGAACCTACTACCGGCTATAATCCTCTGGTCACTGACTAATTCCATTAAGAGCCCAAGTTCACTTCTGCTCCGCCTTGTGGAGTCGTGCGAAGCAGTCAAGACGTTTCGGCATTTTATCAGAAGGAAGAAACTTGTGTTGTTTTCCCCCCGTAAAATAATAACAGGCCTCTAAGTTTTGTTAAGGCATAACATGAAAAATTCTACTCACTGAAATGCCATTCCAGCCATCCTTTGAAAAATTAAATTAGTTGTTCTTGGAAGTAGCAACTAGAAAAATTCAATACTACAAGAACATGGGAGATTAAAAAGAGGAACGGAGACAGATCAGCTGCTTAAAGTTACCCTAAGCAAAGCGACTTTTTCTCGGCTTATAATTTTATAAGACAATTTTTCAGACTTAGCACTCCCAAAAGTGTTAGTTTAAGGACTCCATGAATTTTTGTAAAAAATTATCCTTCTCAGAAATAACCTCACTGAAGAGAAACATGGTCAGTTTCTAATGGGCCTCTTTTCTACTTTATTTCCTCCCACTAGGGCATGAGCTTCCAAACTGTGTCCAATCAAAAAATTTAGTGGTGTGCTGGTGAGGTAGCGGGGGGTTGGGGCGGGGTGGCAGGGGTGGGGGGACACGGCAAATCAACCCTGATTTGCAGCACGTGCAGGTGTCTGGCATCAGTCCTGTTCCCGGATGCTTTCAACGCAGCGCTGGCTGACGTTACTGAGTGCGGAGTTCGAGGCAGCCCTCCCGCCCCCCAACAGTGAGGCTCCATCTGCAGAAGACCTGGTGCTGCAGACACTAGTCACACTGCTACCACACTGGTGACAGAGGGACAGAGAGGAGAGGGCGATCTTCATCAGAGAAAGGAAATAAGAAGGCTTAACTCTGTAGGTAAAATGGAAATGTCTTTAGGGGACACTTCACCTTTTTCAGTGCTAAGCCAGAGAACTCAAAATGTTCACCTTTCATCACGTGTTCAGCGATAGAATTTGGAGATCTGAAAGCCCCATGGCTTTCTAAGCATATCCTAGACTCTGGTCCTCTTCTTAAATTACACTGCTGCGGGGAAGAAAAGAAGGGTTCATGAGAAGAATCCAGCTTGTCAAGCCGTGCACATGCGGATGTAAACCGGAAGGTGTCTTTGCAATTCGACGTGACCTAAGTGAAGGAAGGGGCGTGTGTAAATTCAGTGTCCACGTCGGAACGTGTAGGTGGGGGGAAGAGACAACCTTGGGCTCACTGGTCTTGTTTTGGATGAAACATTAAAGGAAGACAGACTGGTTTCAGCCAAATGAGGCCAAACAACAGGAATTGGTTGTCCAGGTGATTTAGGAGAACAGTGCGGGTGGGGACCCGAGCCCCCAGCACCCCCTCCAGCTGCTGACCTGATTTCTCTGGGTTGCTTGGCCTCATTGACACTCTCCTCTAATGCCCGCACGGGTGGCTGAGTTGGCGGGTGGCTGAGTGTGGCGGGCGGCGGGCGGTGCTTACTCACGGGCTGTCAGACTCTAGGCAGAGAGCCCGGCGAGTAAAACCACTGCGTGTGGGGAAGCTGCTGACCTGTCCTTGTATGTCCACTGTGGGCCGGCGTGTGACAGCCATACATGCAGTGTGTTCACGTGGGGGTGGCCAGGAAAATGCTATGTGGGCCACACAGTCCCACAGTTACCTACCAAGCCAGGCTTGTTAATGATGTCGTCCCAAGTATCTCCATCCCCACGTATGTTTCCCCACTGATAGGTCAAAATCCGAAAGACGTGTATGAAACCCTCTGCCATTGTGGTGTGTCACCTACATCCCTGTCTGTTCCACAGAGTCGTAAGCATCCCACTGACCCTTATCCCCTAACGTGGTGCCCCGTGCCTCACCTCGTTCGCTGTGCTGCGAATGCACGTTGTTTGGGGGTCTACCTGCTACCGTGGTGCGATGTCGCTCCCCCACCGACAGTTTTGGGCTGGGCTTTCACTCTTTGCATTATAGTGCCATTCCTGTTATTTTCTTTCCAATTTTAGCTGTTTTATCTCTTTAACCAAATTGGGATTTTTTTTTTTTTGATAAGAAATTCAGCCTATTCAACATAGAGTGGTAATCGATCCCTTTGATTTATTATTTCATTTTGTGTGTGTTTATTATGCTTTGTTGGGTTTCTTTCTCCCCCCTCACTCGATATGGAACTCTTGTTCTGGTCACAGTGATATGTAAAACAATATTTCTCAGTGAGTACATCAAATTCAGTATCAATGATGGCTCTCCTAGGACAGTCTATGTCACCCTAATCCCCTCCTCCCTTCCTTCTTCCCTCTGCAATACCTGGGTTTTGCTGAGTGAAAATTTTTAGTTACATTTTTCGATATATATATATATATATATATATTCAAATATATAATTATATACACCTAATTTTAAGAGCCATATCTTAGAGCTCCCGTTCCAAGTCTTACTTGCAGAATCGTCATCACATCAGTTAAAACAAGTTGCACTAATGCCATTTATTGTTCTGTTCTTCTTCCTCTTCCTGGAAAGGCGAGATCTGCTTCCGATCGAATTTTTACGAGGCTGGGAGAGCTTCCTTGAGCATTTCCTTCAGCCAAGATCCCGGCACGTGGGTGGCACGGCTTTGAGTCCTCGGGTGTGAAGCGCCGCTGCATTTTTTCCTTAACATTTGAGTGTCGTATTAGCCGGTAGAGAGTCTTGGATCACAGCCCTTTTCTCCTATTAGCACAGTCAGATAATCTCTCTTTTGTAAGAAAACTATTTTTTGTTCTTGGTAAAAGAAAGACATTTCTCATTAGCATTCGAGGTCAGACATTTCCCGACTCTGTCTAGGTGTGTGGCTTTTTGTAAAATTAATCCTGTCTGAATCTTAGCGGTCAGAAGACGCAAGTCTTTCTTCAACTCAGGGAATTTTTGTTCTATTATTTCCTTGATTATCTCTCTAATTCCATGCTCAGTGTTTCCCCTCCTGGAGCTCCTCTTCTCTAAATCTCTTACTTTATTGCTAATTTTCTTTTTCCCCCCTTTCATTTTATTATCCAGGGAACTAATTTCATTCTCAGCAGTGGCTACTCTCTTTGTCAATTCCCCTATTTGATTTTAGAATGTGGAAAATCATTGTTGTCCATTCAGCTAATTATTATGTTTGTTTGCTGATTGCAACTCCTTGAGAACACTCATTACCTTAAATCAGCGTTCTCCCCTGTCTCATCCATGAGTTCTTCTTTAACAGAACCCACCTGTGGCCCCCGACTTCCTTCCCACAAGGTACGGACTCCATGGATAAAGGAGTGCTTTCTCTTTAACCTCCTGTCGTGCAGGTGTGGCCCCAGCAGCACGGGGCAGGGTGTGAGGCTCTGCTGAGCCGCGGTCACCTGGGAGGTTGTGGGTTAGATGGCGGCTCTGTCTCATGCGCTGGTGGGTGGCCGCTCAGGAGGCAGAAGCCCCCTGAGGAGGGTGTGAGCCCAGGCCCGCGACTTTCCAGCTGCCGGTGAGAGACAGCCAGGCCCTCCCAGGCTACGGACACCTGGAGCGCTGCTTCCCCCTGGGCTGTCCACCTGGCACAGTGAGGCGGCCTTCCCGGCGCCTGCGCACTGTTGGCAGGTGGGCTCTTCTCAGCTTGCCCGGACCCCCACCAGCGCGCACTGCCAGGGCCTCTCTGGTGGCCAGGAGTCTCTGTACGAATGTCACACCTGCTGAGACCTGGGCTCTTCCCGCCTCCCCGGGGCAGTGGAGCCGCCACGGTTGTCCCCTCGAGGCACTCGGGGCTTCGGAGGGGCCAGCTGGCTCCGGTGGCTGTCGGCGGCCCTGGCGCCGCCTGTCTCTCCAGCATCCGCTTGCACGGCTTTAAACACCGGCCTCGGGGGCGAGGAAAGGTTTGCTCCTGCAGTTTGTCACTCTCGCCTGCGTTTTGTCTGGGTTACTTCTGTCCCATCTAATTTCCCCAGTGTCTCAGTCAGCCTGTCTTTGGGGTTAAAATGGTCAAAACAATGCGATGATAACATCCTGCTACTTCACCAACAAAATTCTGTAACATGGCGACTACACAGTCATAGACACACTTAGTTAACAGTCATGGGAGAGCCACCCGCGGAGGCGATGGGGAGGGAATGGAGAGGTGGTTGTCAGCAGTACAGAGCAGGGACAGTGTCTGCTTGCCAGGTCAGCGATAACCCCCTCCCCATGAAGAAGACGGAGCTCTTCCCGTAGCCAGCCTGGTGCCACAGCACAGGCTCTGTGGCTGGGGGACAGCCCCTGCCCGGCGTTGACATAGCCAGACCTGTTAAGTGGTTGCTTAGCTATCCAGCAGTCCCACCCTATTCTGCCAGACACTGCTAAAGTATCAAGTCATGGTTCTTCCATTTGGACCCGTCTACGTAATTATTTAGCAAGAGACCCAGGAGTTCAGCCCATCAGCTAAAATGTCTTTTGAGTATCCTCTGCCTTAGCGCACTGGGAGACGAGAGGGGTCTGTCGGGGAGACTTCGTGGAATGGATCCATTGTAGCACAGATCGGAGGTGTGGGGGGTCCGGTGGGGGCAGACTTGTCTTTGGGCAGGGAGTGCAGCAGGGAGAGCGTCCGGCCTCCTCGCGGGTTAACTCTCCTGCAATTTTTCTGTCCAGTCAGCGCTCTCTTGAAACCTCGGCAGCAGCAGAAGTGCCCCCCTCCTTCCCAGGACACGCCTCTCTGCTCCGCACTGGAGCCCAGCCTGGTCTGTTTTACTGCCGTACGCCCTTCCCCATCTTGGACAGTTTCCATTTCTCCCTTCTCCCGGCCCCGTCCCACTCTCCTGCGTGCATGACAAGAACCCTGGGGTGAACCCCGCTCCAGGCTTCCCACCTGCTCAGCGCGCCTGCCTGTGCCCCTTCCGCCTTCCCCGTGCCCTGGGGAGCAGGCTCCCTCTTGTTCACTCCCACCGCAGCCTTGAGTGCTGTCAGAACCGCCACCGCCACCGATGGCTCTGTCACACACTCCTCCCTTCCCACGTCTCGCACAGGATTTGATCTCATTCCAGCCTCTTCTCAGGATGCTTCCCCGTCATCTTAAAACTGTACTTTTCTGGTTCATGTGCCATCTCACTGAGCACGTCTTTCCTCCCTTTTCTGATCCGTTGTTATCGTGTTCACAGATCAGGACTAGGACTCAGACTCCCTGGCTCCTGGTTCAGTTCTCCTTCCTTGACATTATTGAAAGATATTGGCACGTTTATTCATTCTGCACTGGCTGAGCTTCTACTTGATATAAATTCCACTGGGTTTAATTACTGGTGGTTTTAGTATCCTTAGTTCTTTAAATAATTTTTGTAGTTACTTTTAAAACGCTCTAGCAAGATTTTCAGAATTGATGTGGGCTCTTTGAAACGGCACCCACCTGGCCATGGTCGGGCCATGAAGAGTCCTCAAGGCGGGCTTCCAGAGACCCCCCACCACCTTCCTGGCGCTGGTGTGTCTTCTCTGTGGCTGTGCTGGGGTGTCTGATTCATCCACGGAGACTGAGTCATTCTTGGAGGTGGAGACACGGTTTCAGGGTTGTTTTCTGGGATTCTTTTCTTTAAAGCATGCATATTCTTTGAGGAAAAATCATTAAGGCGTTTATAACCTCATGACTTAAATTTATGAAATTAGTTACTTCGAAGAAAGAGAGAGAATGAGGGGTCGGACAGGAGAGCAGGCACAGGGACAAGGAAGGAGCCCACGGGATGCAAGCCCGAGGGGGAAGGGGTCTGCGTCGGCTCAGACTCCAGGGTGGAGGTGGGTGGGTGGAAGAACCCAGAAGGCTAGGGAGAGTAAAGTGACTTAAGTGTCTCTGTCTTGGAAGGGCTGCGGACCCCTTTTAGACAATGTGGCAACTGGACTGCAGTGTTTTCCAGGGTTATTTTAAAACGTGTGGAATCTAGAGTCACCCTGGGTCCCATCTGTTGATTGGCCAAGTGGACGAGATAATTAAGGCGGGGACTCGGGGACCCACTGAGGTAGCAGCACAGCAAACCGAGCAGTCTCCTGGGCGCTGACCCCCCTGTGAGGGAGGCCACAAGGTGGCACCCTGCGCTGCTTTACGGAGAAACGTCCTTACCCCGAGGAGAAACAAAGGTGCTGCCACATGAACAGGTAACTGTCTTCTACCTTTATTTTAAAGAATTGCTAAGAAAGAAGATACGAGCGAAAAGTCCTCCCCCAGTAATTTTTGAGGATCCTCATTGCCCAGAAGCTTCTTTTTAAAAAGTCCACGGACCGTCGTCCCTGGGAACGCTGGGTCCCAGGCATCTTCATGTGTGTGCATGTGTGCACATGTGATGCTGATGCACAGCCATTGGTGGGAACAGCTAAGCTTGGAGCGTGATGAGCTGAATTTGAGTCGATACTCTGCCGCCGGGGAAAGGAGAGGGAAGGCCTGCTTCTGTGACGGGCGTCTTCTGATCATCCTTGAGGAAACCACCCCTGCAAAAGCTGCCAGCGCGCTCCAGGCTCAGCCGTGTAGGGGCGCGTCCCCTGGGAGCTGCGCACAGAGACAGGCAGCCGGCCACCACTCAGGCCTCACGGCTGGGCCCGATTTCCCCGGCCCTCCACAGCACCTCCTGGTGTGAGGCGCCCATACTCCGCCCTCCCAGCGTGCGCCAGGCCTCCCGGGTCCCCACACACCGCTGTCCACGCCACGTCCATGGCATGGGTTGCCCTCCGAGGATGCTTCCAGTACCTCTACTGGCCACTGCTGCCTGAAGTGACCCTTGCCATCCCCAAGCTCTGCAGCCGTTCGCGCTGTGACAGCCGGTGAGTGACAGAGCCAGGAGAGGGGACGCAGAGCTGCCCCCACCCCCTGTTCTGTTCACACACACGTCACACATCCCATGACGTCCGCCACAGTTTTCATAAATGAGCCCCACAGCGACCGGGCAGCAGGAGTGCGCAGCCGTAGGGGCTGTAGCGTTAACGGCAGCCCACGCTGGCACTTGGACATCTGGAGAGGTGGCACTTCTCAAAGCACCCTACGTCCTCAGTTTCTAGGCAGTTTACTGTCAATTTCCACAATATCGTGTAAGAAAACGCTGCATCTCTAAAATACATTCCTAAGCTGAATAAGCCAAACTTTAAAAATCACCAAAAAATTAGCAAGAAATTGTAGGAGAAAAGGAAACCTACAAGCACTGAGACTTAGGTATTAACGAGGCATATGTCCCAAGACCTTCTCTAATCCCTAAGTATCACTATAATATATAAATTTCCCCATAAAAAGCAGTAAAGTATCACTGAAATATTTAAGTGATCTCCGCGGACCCCTAATGAGTCTAGAGAAACAGAACTAAATGCTATTAACAAATTCTGAATTGAGTCCTGGCTGAAACATTTTTAAACATCACTTTGTCTTGTTTCCCATATAGAGCATATGGTGTACTGAGTCACCACCAAATTTATCCAGAACTTCTGTTTTCAAAGATACATCAACTTTTAACAGTTTCACTTTTTCTTAATTTCCATCATGAGACTCAGCAACCGGCTTTCTTTGGGGGCCACTTTAGAGAGAAGTTTTTTGATCGGTTTGAAAATTATTTTGTACTTCAAAGGAGAAAGCTGTCGGGTTGGTACTGCAGGGCAGGTGTGGGCCTGAGGGGCCGGTGACAGCCAGCTCAGTCCTGCCCGGCGACTCGCTCCCCGCGACCGCACTGCGCAACCCACACTCCCCACACACTCCACGCGAACACGCCTTAGAGGGCCACCCACACGCAGCTGAGACTGCAGATGTGCCATCCATGAACGCCAGAGATTTACTATGTTATGTAGCCATTTTCTTTCATTCTTGCTGCTTCTCTGCTTCTCTGAGTGTCCATCCGTGATAACCAAACACCGACCGACTGAGCACACGTCTGCAGTCGGCTTTCCCAGGGCTTGTGATTTATGTCACTGCTCACACCCTGCCAGGGACCCAAGTAATGGTCACTGTGCAGTCCCTGTCCCATGAGGTGGCACCACCACTTGTCTGTGACCCTCCTGCATTGTCCTCATGCTCTGAAGACAGAGAACTTGGCTTTGGAGCAAGTGCAGGTGCCTTTAAGGCAGAGAACCCAACGAGATGGTCAGGCCTTCAGAGACGGAATTTCTGGTTGGGGAACTTGCCTGTGGTCCCCCATCCTACGTTGATGCTCCTGCCACTGTTAGCATAGTTACTAAGCGTGCATGTGTGTGTACACACATGCAGATACACATTTTGTGTGTGTCTGTACGTATGCCCAGACACGTACATACACACGTGTATGTCTTCAATAGAAACTGCACGTGTGAGAAATTTTAAATAATTTCCTTGTGCATATGCATGTTTGATATAGCTGTTCTAAGTCCTCAGAAGCAGCCGGACCCTTTAAAGTAAATAACTTAGAACATAGCACCAGGAGCACCGCTCAGAAGGAGGCCGCTCTGACCTCAGAGCCACCAACAGCGGAGTTGGGGTGGGTGGCACACGCCTCCGGGCGACAGACAGACGCCGCAGAAGCACCACGTTTGTTCTCAGCGCCCCAGGGCGCATAGTCAGAAGACCCATTGATGAGCTCAGTGGCATCTCAGATGGGCTAAAAGGGACCTAGAGACAAAAAACTGGGAGATGAGAGAAAGCATTCTTCTTTCTCATGTAAATATTCCTAGATAATAGTAACAAGAATTTGCCACGGGTACTGAAGAAATACAGCTGTGGAGTTTCATTTCTCTGAATCCCTGCTCAGCATAAACATTATAGAGCCTTAAGAAGGAATTTAATCCACCCTATTTTCTTAATAAGAGCGGAGACAGTCAATTAATCGTATAGCATTCTGGATCTATGTCTGAAAATGAAATACCCGTTATTCTTAAGCCATTCGGACCATATGGCGCTATCTTTTAATTTGTAACAAAAACCAAATGCCAAGCTTTGGAGGAGTGAATTCAGTGTCTTCGGCCTGGCCTTCGTTAGCCGGCCCCCAGCCAGCCAGCCGGCCCGTCTCCCTTCTCCCGCTTTGCGAAGAGCATCTCGCCACCTGGCTCTGACCCCCCGGACAGGAGCGCAGATGTTTGCAGTGTTAACCACTGGGGAACAGCCTCACTTAAAAAAAGTAGTACTGGATGGTTTCGCCACAAATTTGACTCATACAGTGAGGTTGGTTAAGTGAATTTCTTGGCTAAGAATCGGCCAAGCTTTCGACCTGCCAACACCTGCCCCTTGGTTTCCTCTTACCGTGTTGTAAATAAAACTGGGTAATAGAAACGGGTGATGATCATGTGAAACATACGAGCCTCACCTTTGCTTTGAAGTCACCCCTCATTCCGATAAGGCTCTCTCTCAGGCAGTGGGCGGTCACGACGCTCACACCTGTTCAGCCTGTCGTTCACTAGGGTGACCCTCACTTCCGTGTGCTCTGTTGTGGGTTGGAAAAAACATGGCCCCTGACTTTGAACAACTCAAAGTCTAGGAGTCAAGAAAAAATTAACTCCGTGAAATTAGAATAATGTAAGTCACTATAAAAGCCGAGCAATGGTTAGTGTTGATCCTAGAATGTGCACAGAGTTCCATGCAGCTTCCCAAGGGGACGCAAGCGATCCGCCTCCCGCCACACCCCGTGCCCCTTCTCCCCTGGCCTCTTGCCCTGCTTCGTGTTTCCTCTTGCCTTGTTTAAATTCTGTTACATATCTGCTCATTGTTCCTTATTGTGTTTTCCACCTGAATGAAAACTCCATGAGAGCAGCAGCTTGATCTGATTTTACTGCTACAACCTCAGCAACTAAGGTCGTAGCTGAATATGCGTTTGTTGAATGGATGAGTTAACGAGGGAGTGAGTTGCCAAATAAGGAAGAGCCCATTATGGACGGTGGCACAACACGCGTGTAGCCCACCCCTGTGCAAACAGGAGGAACGTGGCTGGGGATACCTTCCTATTTCCACGGCACCGACTTCAGCTGCCGTACACAGGCATAGCCCTTCACGGAGCAGTAACTCTAACAGTGAGCAGCAAAAAAATGATAAACGTGGGAAGAGACTGATCATCTCCCCAGGCTGTTTGGGGCTGCCGCTAACTCAGCGACAGTGGCCACTCTGATCTCTCCTCTAGCCGGGCAGATCAGTCTTTATTTTTATGGCTTCATCTTACAGCGTATCCAGATGAAGTACAGGATGTAGAACGTTCAGACAGTTGTCCACCACCCAGTTTGGAAGTGAGGGCAAAAAATGTCCTTTGTATCTTAACATTTTGTATGTGCATCTAATATAAAAATTGTACTAAGGTTTGCATTTGAAATTTTCAAAAAGTCTAAATACATTGTTAAGTTTTCTTAAAACCCATTACGTATTTTTTGGTATTGCTGAATTTGGGGACATAGTTATCATAGAAATATCAATATATGTACATTCTTTTTATTTTAAATATTGATCAAAACGCAAAAACACAGCATATTCTGCTAGTTATTGTTTTGCGTGTACAGTCGTGTTGTAAATGCAGAGGAAGATGCTTAGCCAGCGTGCCGCTCACCTGGGCTGACCCAGGGCCCCTCGCCCTTGCCTCTGGCTGCCAGCGCCGGGCTCATCAAGTGTTGCTTCAAGCCAGGATTAAATCCTGGAAATCAGGAATGTTAAGACTGTACATTTGCAACTCTGATTCTACCCCAAAGACAAACATGCTTGATTTTGAGTGCGCTTATAATATAAACGGCTCTTCCCTCCGCAGTACGGATAGTTCAGATGCAATGGCAGAACCACAACCGTGACCTTGTGCGGGATTCGAATTCCATGTCCCCAAACGTGTTGGTGGTTAACGCTCTTTCCTGTTCGTGCAGTCCTGACAAAATTTACAGCGGTCCCTCGTCTTTCCCCATTTTCTTTAATAAGCAATACCTGTGTTGGTCTGCTAAGTTCCTCCTACCTTCCTGGCTGGTGCGGCTCAGTGGACTGAGCGTCGGCCTGTGAACCAAAAGGCCACTGGTTCGGTTCCCAGTCAGGGCGCGTGCCTGGGTTGCGGGCCAGGTCCCCAGTAGGGGGCGTGCAAAAGGCAACCACACACTGATGTTTCCCTCCCTCTCTCTCCCTCTTTCTTCCCCTTTCTCTAAAAATACATAAATAAAATCTTTAAAAAAAAATTCTTCCTACCACACCTACCCCTAATCTAGGAGGGAACATTGAGACATTATTTCTCACTCACCTTGGGAAACATTTTTTCCAGTTTATCACACTTTAAAACAATTGTTGGCTTTAATTAAATGTTAAATAAAACAAAAAAAAATAAACCAAAAGGCCCTTTGGTATGAAGAACTGATAAAGTACGAGTAATGTAAAAATTCACAAATGATAACTCTTCCTTAATGACTGATTGTAAGATCAATAAAATTTCAGCAAACTATAAGTAAGTTCAGTTGTATAAAATAAATATACAACCGATATATGATTAGCAAAAGATTAGCAAAAGATTATCTATGAATGCTTTATAAAAGGAAGCCTGTATTTTATGTAGTCTGACCATTTTTTTTCCCACTTAGAAGTATGTAGTTCTCATCTTTCCTAACTAATGTATTTTTGAAAATGATAACACTATTGATTTTTTCAAATATTGTTATCATATGATAGATCCAGTTATATAACAAACAATATCCACTGACTCATCAATTTACTTAAGTTCTACAACGCCATAGAAACTGAAGTATGTGTAAAACCTTCATGAAAGGTAAATGAGGAAATTAATTCTTTCAAGACCCGGAGCAGGTGCCTTGGATGTGAATGGAGAGGGCCCTGCAGGCGGAGGGACCAGGGTTGGTCAGTCCTGGTAGTTACCTGTGAGGAACCTACTATGACTGCCCTAACTTTGAGCAGTGACTGATTTTGACTGCCTGTCACGTTTTGTAGGTACAGTGTGGGTTATTGTCCATTTCTTAATTATTTGGAAACCACCGTGTGGCTACAGCATGATAGCCTCCTCACTTCATCCCTTCGTGGGATCTCTGTGGTACGTGGGGTTCAGGAAAATCCCATCACCAATCGCACTGGCTTAAATCAAACATCGCAGAAGAACCCGTGCGTGCGTGAGCTACCTGAGGGGCGCCCCCTGTGCTCTGCAGTGGGGGGAGGCGATGCCGCGCTGGCCGGCTGGGCACGGGCTCTGGCCTGTTTGGCATCAGCCACAGGGCCCACTGCGTCCCTCTCAGCAGCTGCCCCCCAAAGGTAACATGTGCTGATACAGTTTCCGCCGGTGGCAGGTCCCGGTCTGTTGACCACCAGGTAGTCATAGCTTCTAAATGCTTATGTTTGTCTGTCTCCTCTTTTTAAACAAATTCGCTTCACCAATAAACATGGCACCTAGCAACACAAGCCAAGAAATTATGACCACCAGTCACCAGAATAGATTTAGACCAGTTATCTAATAAATCCTGGAAATAATCTCAAAGGGAAAAAATTGGGAAATAATTAAGTAAAACAGGATATATCTATATGCTGATATATTTTATGAATATTAATAGCAGCTTTTGAGAAGTTTAATGATGTAGGGAATGCATGTGCTATAATGTAGACATGAAGGATATAAAGCTGTAAAAAGGGCAGAATGAAAATTTGAGGAAGGTGTATTCTTACTCAGAGAGAATGGAAGGAAATAAACCTTTCTAATAATGCTGTTGTTCAGTTGTTTTATTATGAATAATTTTTATTTTTCTTCTTTATTGAATAATTTTTCAAAATACTTCATTTGAAAAATTTTCTGTAATGATTATGAAATCATCTTTTTATAATGAGAAAAGAAATTCTCAAAAGTAACATTTGAAGAAAGATTTAGCGCAAGGATCTTGTATGCACTATAGCAAACAGTTCTTTTTCTCTTTCAAGGTGAGACAAAACAGTATGATTTTAATCTGCGAAACAGGATGCAAAAGAGATTCGCATGAGTTTGTTCTGAAGTGCCCTGAAAGCGGGGTCCTCCGTGCCTCTCGCTGGGGATAACTTGGTTTTCAACAAAAATCTGGGGCAATTCGAGCGCAGCAGGTGCGAGAGCCTCAGTGAACCATCAAGGATGCGTTGGCTGGTTCGGGTGCTGCCCGGGAGTGACCTGTGTAACCTCTTCGGGCACCGCCCAGGCCTGTGGTTCCGACGATAGGACTTAAATAGCAGTGTTTATTCTTCACATCTCAGTTCACTCTGTGAGAATTCAAAAGTATTGTTTGGCTGACAACCAATCCCTTCAACAACGTCCTACACTCTCTCCCCCTTCATGGACGCCCGTTGCCTCGTACTGTAGTAAGTAATCCCCTCTACCGTGGTATCGCTTCTGATTATAGTGTGAAAACTACAAAATGGTAACGAACCGACACGTCCCTGTCGCATCCGCACTTTATGTCTCACACAGTTCTAGGCTCTGAAAGTTCAGACTAATGTTGCTGTTGGCTTTCTTTGGCTGCATATGCCTGTAAATATTAACTTCCTCATCCACTGTAATCCACCTTCCACCCCTGTGTCTATCCACACACACTCACAAACCACCAGTAACTCTAAGTGGTGTGTCTGTGGCCGACATGGTAGAACTCAGTCGACCCGATCCTTCTGCAGTATTTCACACCAAGACCTGCACCTCCGTCTCCTCTATTGGAATGTCTCTCCTCCCTTGTATCTTTCCTGCTTGTTGTCCTCTCCCTCTGCCTACAGCTTAGTGTCAATGAGCCCAAGGTTTAAGTCCTTTTCTTTCCCTCTCTTGTTCATTTACAAGACCTCATCCACACTGACGGGCTAATAACTCCCAAATCCGTGCTTCTGACCCCTCCTGAGACCCCGAGCCCATCAGCGCTCAGCCAGCATCTGCCTGTGAGATTCCTAAGGGGCTTCCAACTCAGAGGATCTAAAACTCGCCATTTCCTCCAAAAGCACGCCCCTCTGGTGTTTCCTCGTTGGTTGATGAAACTGCCATCCCCAACAATGACAGAGCACTAAATTGTTCTCAAGTTGTGTTCCCCAGCTTCAGTCTGTCCCAGTCTTGAAAGTTTTTAATATTCTGAATAGTTTTTAATATTCAGGAATGCCTGAGATGGCATTCCATTCTGCTTGAAGTGCCTCCTCGCGCTGGCACGCCTTCTCTGTGGCCCCCCTTCCCTGTTCAGGCTGACCCACCTGCTTGCACCGGGTCTTATCCGACTACCCACAGATGTACAGGTGGGGCAGGAGTGGGCCACAGTTGCTCATATGGAAAATAATACAATAGTTAATAAATAACAGCACAAGAATAAACTCTGCGTCTCCTGTACTCGCAACTGTAAGCCGACATCAGCCCCGCCCTGTGGACGGAATCATGTTTCTGAAACATGGATCTAAGTACATGACCTTCCGTGTGTTCTCACTGCGTGAAGGCTGAGGCACGGACTCTTCACAAAGCTGACCCTGCGCTGGGGACCACATGGGGCCATGTCTCTTCCTGCTCTCTCACGGCAACCATCACTTTCTGTCTCCATCACGCACGCAGTCCCGCTCTCGCGGCTTCTCCTGTGAATCCCTCGTTCACATGTTGTCCACGGCCCAACTCCAGCTGGGCCCATGTCGTGAATCCTTCAAGATTCCAAACGACAACCACCTCCACTGTTGACCCCCCCACCCCCATCACACACACACACTCTTCAGGAGTAATTAATACAAGTAATCATGTTGACACGAAGTTCCCAGTCACTTTGTACACACTTCAAGGAGAGCAAACTGTTTGGGGTTGTTTTTAGGTCTGTTTCTTAGCCAAAATGAAACTATTCATAAAGCCGTCGTTATTATCTGCAAGGTGATTGCAAATATCCAGTAAAGGACACTGGTCTAGATCCCGTTGCCTTTGGTGCTCCCACAAACCCCTGCCTGATCAGAGACGGGACAGGGCCGTAGGAATGCACCTGTCTATTGCTGCACACGTGCAACCTGGGCTATTAGCGAAAGGACAGGAGTGAATGAAGCCGGCTTGGCACAGCTGGCTCTGCGGTGACCCAGTCGCCCAAAAGCCTCGTTAGGTGCTTCCGGCCTCTGGGCATCGTTTACAGAACCCTGTCGAGTTCACCATCGTGCGCTCGTTTGTTAGTGAAGAAAAATCGCAGAGTTTTAAACTATCTAAATTTAATAGTCCTTCGGGTTCTTTACATTTGTTGGATGTTGCAAAAGTAAACACGCATCTGTTCTTAGCGCTAATACGACTTTGTTTACCAGGCCATTGGAAGATCCTTTCCCCTCATGCAGGCTTCTTTAACTCTTTCATCGACAGTGTGGGCTTCAGGCCACTCCGTAAAGGCGGGTTGGGATGCACGAAAGGTAGACCCTTGTTGGATTGGTGGTCATGTGGGTATGTAGAGTAAGACGGGGAGCATCTTTTAATTTCATTTCAGTGCCTCAAGATGTCTTTCCTTACGGGCTGTGTTACTATTCTGCGTTTACATATCCATGTTTTAAGAAATCAAAGCTACTCCTAATCCATTTCAAACGAAGCTTTCCCGGCTCTGGGCGGTACATCTCTCTTCTCTCGTCGGGACCTCTCAAATTACACGAGAGCGGCTTGCTCCTGAGGCGTGTTCAACCGCTCGGGGATTTAGAGAGGAAGAGGGGCGTGCCATTTATATAGTCTGTCCGCTCTGACAAATGTTAGGGCCCTAAGTGGTTAGAATTTGATTGTAAGTTCTTTGAGGACCAGGTCGGTTCCTGAGTAATGTTTACAGTGCACGGGAAGCTCCAGGTTAATTATTAGGTACTCCATAAAAATCGGCATTGTCTTACTGTCCCACCCATGAAGAGATGGGCCTGCGACGCGCACAGCTTCTTTCCAAGAGAAAAGAGCCAGGAGTAGTGGTTGCTGTCCAAACTGCCACAGAAGCAGGCGTCCCGCTGCCGTGGTCACGGCTCATGAGGCAGACGCGGTGTTCTGAGCACCAGGCGGCCACCTTCAGTCTGAGTGACAGAGGCCAGCAGCCTGTCAGGCAGTGCAGCGCCGCGACTCGGGCAACAGGCTCTTAACTGCAAGTGACAGAGCTGACTGGCTGTGAGAAGCGAAAAAGAGTCCTATCCGCAGGTACAAAATGACTCAGAGAGCCAGGGAGGCCGGGCAGGCTTTGAAACGGGGCAGAAACCTAGGGGGGCCAGAGGCCGGCGGTCAGCATCGTCCCTGGCGTGCAGCCTCCCCAGCGCTGGCGCAGCCGACATGGCCACCAGAAGGTCACCTGCACCGCCCGTCTGATTGCAAGGTCAGGGTGTCTGGCCGGGGCTTCCGTGGGCCGTGCCTAGATCACATGCTCGTGTCTTGATGCCAGAGGTTGGGGAGAGCAACTCTCCTGCGGTGGGTGCACAGTGGTGATAGTTATGTGCCCCCCGAACTTCTTTCAGCTGGGGGTTGCCCACAAAATAAACAGGAAGGGTGTGGACTAGGCCGGAAGGACGGCATATGATTCTGCTCTTTGTTTTGCGTCTTCTCCCGTGTGCGTGTGTTTTGACACAAACAGACTCTGTGGTAGAAGGTGGAAAAATTGAACTGCGACTGGGGACCGAGGAGGCCCCATGGAAACCAGGGGGACATGAGCCAGAGCGTGAGAGGAAGCAGCCGCAGGAGATTAAGCAGGGGACCCATGCTACCACCCAAGTTAATTTAAAACATCCCGCCCCATGCACAGTCTTTGCATTGACTAATGACTCTACCTGGAGGGCTTCACTCCCCGGAGCAGTTAACCTGTTTCCGTCCTAGTTTATTGACACAGAAGGACAAATGCATCACTTTTGCCTGTTCCTCTGAAGCTACTATATCTAGTCTTTCAGGGAAAAAGGGAGTAGAAGGCTTTCCCAGCCCTGGTTTACAAGTGATGGCTGCGTTTCACTTTAGGGAGCAATTTTACTAATGAAGATGATGGTTTAGGACGTGATAATGGGAAAGAAAATTAAGAAGTCGAAATAGGTACTCAGATAGATCTTCTGGACCCCAGGTCTCTCTAGTAGAGGAGAGGATATCATAAAATGCCAGCCACTTCCTTCCCAGCCACACGAATTAAGGCTTCACAGCTCCTTAGTGGAAACATTTTATAACTGGTAAAAATGTTCAGCAGAGTCATTGAAGTGCCACCTTGTAAGAAAGCCATTTTGAAAAGAATTGTACAGCGTGAAAATGACCAGGTAAATTGAAGAGAAATGTTTCTTGAAGTCAGAAATTTCACTTGCAGTTCAGCTTACCAAGAAATTCTCAGTCTCGTTCTCTGGTGCTTTTTCCCCTGTGAGATGTGACGCCCCAGGTAATTGGGGGAAATGCCTGCTCTCCGGCAGAGGCAGCAGGGGCGTCAGTTACAGAATCCCCGTCCCGGGTAACGACAGACGGACGCGCTGCTAGAATTAAAAGTCATTATCTCATGGCCCAGAAGAAAAATCAAGCTTTAAAAACAGCCAGCTTTGGACAATGGAAACTGCCAGCGCAAACAGTCCACTCAACACCGCACATCCTAGCGTTTGCTGTGGTCAGTGTCGTTTGGTCCCCCTCAGGCGTCTGTTCCAGACGGTCCGAATTGCAGGCGGGCATGGGGCTGCTCCTGAAAACAGTCATGGGGCCGAACTTGGGTCCAGCTTTCATCCTCTTGTCGTCACGTCTGCCCTGGTACTTCCACCCCATGCATCCCCCTCGTGACCACCATCCGCCGCCAGGACCCTCGCCCTCGTCTCTAAGCAAGCTTCCTTGCTTGTCCAGTTACACAGAAAATTGCATTCTGTTGCCTCAGCACGTGCTTTGGGGATCACGTGAATAACAAAAGGATTAGCAGGTATTAGAGAAGAACGGACGGAAGAGCGCACACATGCGCCTTTGCTGGGGGGGTGGCTTCAAGTCATGGGTGGGGTGGGCATTGGGGACCCCTGTGGGAAGGAAGCAGTCACCACCTGGTGATCAGGTGGACTCTTCATGGGTGAGACACTTTGCGCTATTAAGCTGTTCTTTTTTACATGGCTGCCCACCATTTTTTCTTTAAAACGATCCCAGATTTGTAAACAAGTCTCGGCTTTCATGCTTCTAGGCCTTACCTATCACAAACCTCAGCCGTAGTCTGTGTTCTGATGGCTCTCCAAAGAAGTTAGTTGAAAATGCGTCAAGTTTTCATTCCTTCTTTTCTCACGGACACAGTGAACATTTTTTGAGTGCCTACGACCTTTTATGCCTAAAGATAGAAAAGTGGTCTAGCATTGCTTGGTTTTTTTGTTTGTTTTGTTTTGTTTTTTTATTTGCCGGGGTGGGTAATGGTAAAGTATTAATTCCTGCGAGAGCGAAGAGTGCCTTTGTGTGTTTCCTATCCTGGAGATTTTGGAGAGAATTAGGAATTGTGTCTAAAATCTGCTCATTTCAATACGATTCTAAAAACCGGCGTGTGAGGCAGGCAGCCCCCTGGGAAGCTGTCACTGAGAATGAGAAGGCCATGGCGCAGGAACACTACACATTCCTTTTAGATCTTGAATATTCATACCAAAAGTGGGAGGACGCCAGGGAAATGTGAAGAGTTGTGGCCTCTCCTCTAATTCCCCGAAGAATACAGATGCGTTCTGTCCCCCTCTTGGCCTGACCGCATTGCTGCTTCGATGGAATGTTCCCTAGTATGCGGGCCAGGCAGAACTCCACAACTTACAGAACAGCCATTAATTGTCACCATGTTGTTGGTCAGAACTTGTTTTGGAAACTTCCCAGTAGTCAAATTATGTCTCAACTGGGTATGAGGCTCAGGCAGCCGCTGGTTTCACGGAGTTCGGAGATGAGAAAAGGCATCCGAACACCACGGACACTCACAGACGCACAGGAGGGTCGAACCGTGGGATCTCCAAGGGCGGGGGCAGAGGAGCCGATTCAAGTAAACAATAGTAACAAGGGACCACGTTTTCTCAAAACACGGAAAGACTTGGGACAAATCCCGAATTGTTAAACAATGGGTGAGAGTCATTCGTGGACGGTATTCTACTAGTGGCAATCAACAACAACAGAAAAAAAAAAAAAAGAATGACAGATGTTCAAAGTAAATTATAAGGACATGGTGGTCAATAGTATTGAAAACCACTTAGAAGCATATATTCGATTATTAGTATCTGATTAGTTGAAACCAAATAAGATTTTAAATTTGTTTCAGCAGTTCTTACCAGGCCACCTGCCATGTATTATGCAGCGCAAGTGATCTTCAAATTATTGTCAAATTCTACCTTAAAGAGAGATTTCACAAAGGACACGCAATTCATAGCATCTAACGTCGCTGTCATTTCTAGGCTAAGTCCCATGGAAATTCATAACTTAAAAATGAAAGTCACAAAGATGCAACTACCTCCATAACGCCGATGTTGCGGTTATAAATATTTCATGAGCGTTGCATGGGCCAGGGCACATCTCCATTTTCATGAGGTAGAATTTGTGCAGCTAAGTCTCCAGATTTTACTATTCATGATGCACGGTGCGCCCCACAGAGCATTCCATACAGTGCTGTTTTAATATTTTTTGTTTAATGAAGAAATTACTGTTCTGAAAAGGAGAACAAGCAAAGCCAAAGATTTTTTTTTTTTTTAGTTAAAATTATTAGTTTTGCTGAATGGAGACAATAGGAATCAACAGACACCCCCTCAGTGCAGCGTCTTAGCCCATGAATGTACGGCTTAGAGAAGGATGCAAGATGACGGATCGAGACATGCTACCCCCGCGTGAAAAGGTTCTTTCTAAAGGTTACAGCATTAGAAATTGCATCTTAAGAGAATTCAAAAGGTTAAAATACAAAGAGCAACTTTCTTACATATAAAAATATTAATTACAAATGATATCCTTGCCTACTGTTTCATAGTTTAAATATACAGCTCTATTTTTCTGGGTTTTTCTTTTATTCCAAAAAACATTTTAACTTGCTAAGCTAATATTACCAAATTCAATAATGAATTGCTATTGCATATTTTATGGTAATTTATCAAAGCGCATTATCAGTACCTGTCAGAATACATTTTTCACTAAAAGTAATGAAAAAAGGACTATTGTGTGTGTTGAAATCAAAGAGCGTTCCTACAGCCAAGTTATTTTCCATGGGCGGGGCAGGCGACGGCAGCGACACGGTGCCTGTCCCACGAGGGCCCTGAGGCCTGAAAAATCACAGAACAGGCGCCAGGGGACGTCTGTCCCTTTGCTTTTAAAAATGAGCATCTGATAGTTTATTTCATTTCTGCCATTTTGATCAATTTTTTGAAGTGGGCGAATGTCGAAAAGTGCTGCGCAGATCTTGGTAATAGTCACAAAAGCGAGCCAGCGTTACTCTCATCGAATCCATATTAACATGGACTACATTTCATCGGTAAACTGGCCGGGAGGGCACGGGTTCTCTTCTGAACCCCGGTCAACAGGATAAAACCTTCAAATACCGGACAGAGCGGCCTCAGACTGGGTACCGTCCACCTGGGGGTCCGCAGTTTAACTATTTCTTATTACGCTTAAACCAGGTGGTTACTAGAAATTCCGCCACGTTTCCCAAACGCACCACCAGAAGTTTATGCTTTATTCCTGCTAACTGGGCAGCACATCCTTCCGCCCAGCTCTTTGTAATTTTATTTTCCAAAGGTTCCGTTGAGGAGTGTAACGTTTGTGCTGTGAACGTGCAGTTCCCTCCCGATATGTCCGCCTCAGCCCCCAAGCGAGGCCAGGCGCGACCCCGGGAAGCGCGCCGTGGGGCTAGCTTGCGGCCAAGGCGGGCCTGCCTCACACCCCCACCGCCAGTGCCGCGGTTCGGAGGCCCGTTTCCCTTGCTGTCCTTTAACTGCGTCTGTTCTGCCCGATCTGTTTGAACAGGACCCAGAGCTGGTGCGGAACATCTGTCGCTGGGTCAGGCAAGCCGTGCGCATTCCCTTTTTTGCCAAGTTGACCCCGAATGTCACCGATATCGTCAGCATCGCCAGAGCCGCACAGGAAGGTAAGGACTCTCTAGACCTGCGTCAACGGCTCAGTTCTGTTAAGTACAGGCTTGAATTAGGGAGCCATTTAAAGTAGATCTTTACCCACAAATACACGTGTTCACCACTCAAGCCCTTAAACAGACTCCAGACTTTGGCTCGGGGGACAAAGCAGCATGAGTGTTTTTCTAATAAACACGTGTTTCACACACCAAGAATTATGAATCAAAACCAGTCACAGCAAAACACTCTGAAACAAATGACCTAATAATGTAACAATCCAGCAATAGCCTTTGACCCAATAAAGTAAAAAAAAAAAAAAAAAAAAAAATACAAGCTTCCACAGTGTGAAATTGCTGTCAGTTCCCATTCTATTTTATCAGGCCTCGTGCGCCACCTTAAACATGCATTCAATACATGTCTGTAGAATCCATAACATCCAGTCCATGCGTGGTTTTACGAGTCATATACACTGCGCGTATCCAGTAGAAACTGCGTCCTAATTTGCAAAAATATTGTGAATTACCTGGAAAATAACACTGAATACCAAACATTTGGCATCCATAAATCTGTACAATAATTGGAAAAATGAAGTGGTTGGTAATTTAAAATTTTTATGTCTAGCATTTTAAGCATAACCGAAGGAGTGAAATTAGTCGAGACGTTTTTATTTAAATATTTTATTGTTTATGCAATTACAGCTGCCCCCACTTCTCCCCCCAGCCCGCCCCCCATTCCCACAGTCAATCCCCACACTGTTGTCCACTTCCATGGGTCCTTCATGTATGTTCAGGGACTGATCCCTTTGCCTTCTTTCACTAGTGAGGACAGTTGATGTGAAGAAATGCTGTCGTGGGGAGGTACAGTGTGCATCTTCCTGGGCTGCGTGGGTCTGAATGGGTTTTCCCAGTGTCCCTTTGAAAACTGCAGGTGTTGTTGATGTGCTTTTTGTAGGCGGTGCAGATGGCGTTACAGCCACCAACACCCTCTCAGGCCTGATGGGACTGAAAGCCGACGGCACACCCTGGCCAGCCGTGGGCACCGGGAAGCGGACGACGTATGGCGGAGTGTCTGGTAGGTGTGGCCCTGTCTTTGCATCTTGCTTTCTTGGAGGTCGCTGGAAAACCGGGAGGGCATGGCAAAGCAAGGGTGCCGTGTCTTCTGGAACCCCCAAGTGGCTCTGCCGGTGGTCCAAATCCCTCGTGGCCAGGACAGAGGGACGCGGCTGCGTGTGAGGCCCAGGCCGCTGGCGGCACGTGGGGAGGGAGCCTGCGCTGGGGCCTCCCAGCGTGCTCTTGGGCCGCGGTCAGTGCTTCCCTCCGGTTTCTCCCTGCGCCGAGGGCCTGGTCACGTAGGAGTAAGGGCCCACAGCGGGGCCTTCCAGGGGGGAGAACAGAAGCGCGTGGACTTTCCCACGGTCTCAGTTCATTTCCTCCTTTCCTAGAATTCTGAAACCTGCCTTCAGAAACACACCCTTGCTTTCCCACCTGCCCCAACCAGCCGCTGAAGGGCGGTGTCTCTAGCTTCAACTCACGGGGCCCCTGCAGCCCCCCCCCGCCCCCCCCCGCTGCCCCTCCCTGCTGAGCCCTTGCCCTGAAAACAGGAAGAGACTCCCAACCCCCTGCCCCCACCGCCCAGGGTCCCTGTTCAGTACCTTGCACTGTGCACTCTGGGGTGGTGACAATGACCCTGGCCTTGCAGAAACAATGCTGGGAGGTTCTTGGCTGTGCTGGCAGGAGGATCAGTCTCCTTGGTGACAGAGATGCTTGAATATACAAACAGAGCAGCGCCCCACTGCTCACAGCAGCGCTACCGGCCGCACCGAGCCCTGGAGGGCATTGGGCGGCACGGACAAAGTGCTCTCCGTGCCGCGGCCTTGCGTGTTCTGGGCGCCAGGTGTGTCTGTGAGCCGTGACTTTAAAAAGGAAAGGAAGCAGATTATGTTCCACTTCCGCCTGAATGCCAGTCCGCTTCCCACGACGTCAGAAGGAGGAGGGCGGACAGGGAACAGGAGCCAGCAAACAGGACCTTCAATGTCCTTCTGGGGTGGAACCCCAGGGGCCACGCCAGCATGTCCCCCAGAAAGAGACAGGGGCCAGAGCGGGCCACCACATGCACTGTTTTCTGACAGCCGGCTCCGTTTCCCTATCTACCAGGTCACAGCGAGAGAGCCAAGGGGGTCATGGCAACTGCTGGGCATTAAAAGTTAACAGAGGAGCCATTGCGGTGGCATTTTCTGTGCGTGACACCCTTCGCGTGGTCTCATTCAAGCTGCAGTTCCTGAATGGTCTCTCTTGCTGCCACTCAGTCTAACAAAAGCACAGGAATGCGGCGTTAGAGCAGGCCCTGTGAGCTGCCCCCCGTAGGCGTGGACACGCCGGGAAGGATGGCGGTGCCTGGGAACCAGCTCGGCGGCACCTCAGGGCCTGTTAACGTTTCCGTAAAGCTCCATTTCTAAGATTTATACATTCATGGGTAAATACCCACTTGGGCTATAAACGCAGCTCGGCCTGGGTGCAACTTCCCCTGTAAACAACGGAGCAGCCCTAACATTTTTAAGAGCTTGTATCTCATTTCTAATAGGTTCTGTATGAAAAGTCCCTTCCCATTAGACAGTCTGTTTGGAAAATAGCCTTCTCCATATTGACAAAATTAATAGTTTTTCTCCTTTAAAGCCATGTTTGCTTTAACTGAAGGGTAATGGAACCTGAAAAAGCAATGCAAGAAGGCCATGAAAATATATTTTAGAGCTGAAGCAGGTTCTGTAGCAAAGTCCCTGCAGTACCCCCTTCGCCAGGTTGGGTGAGCGGCCACGGCTTGCATTTGAGCAGTGGCGGGCGTGCGCGTGCGGTTCAGTGCCGTCCCCGCTTCTGTCCGGCGGGGATCAAAGCTCCGGGCGCGGCTTCGGTACGGAGTGTCGCGCAAACCTGTACCAGATGCTTTTATAAGATTTTAAAAACTTCCACAGCTCCATGCTAATACTCTGCAAAAGATTTTCCTGTGAGCGCCAGAATGGCCGCTTTTGCCGGAGTTGCTGGAATCACAGAGGCCCCGTAAGTGAAAGTCAGTGGAATTTCGGGAGAGCCTCCCGAAAGACCACGCATGCTCTCCACGGCCAGGAAGCACCTGTGCCGTGCAAGGTCCTTTAGCTCTTTCCTCAGCCTCCAGGGTTTTGTCCAGAATAAGGTTTCTGTTTATTTGTTCACACGGAGAAACAGCGAGGCCCTTGGGGCGTCAGTGCACAGGCGGTAGAGGCTTGGTCACCTGGCAGACGCGTCCTCTGTAAAGGCCTTGGCCGGCACTGGGAGCCACGGCTTCGGGTAAGGCGTGTCGGTTGAGCTATTTCACTTACTGGTTAATCTGGGATCTACAGTAAAGCAGTGTTTTTCAGACTTTGGTTCCCAACTCATGAGTGTGTTTCAGAGTCCGTTTAATGAGCCATAAACCAACATTTTTATTCAAAAGATGAAATAGAATAGAGTGCTCTGCGCACAGTTGGGATAGACATTGTTTGGTCAGATACCCTTTTCAGTTACACATCCGTGTTGGGCCATGATGTGAAATGCATCATTTATTGCGGTTAACCTCATAACCCTCCAAAATCTGCTGTTCTAGACGGGGGTCTCTGTGTTAAATCAAAGAAGTCATTAGGGCTTTCCAAGTCAATAAACAAGGTAATTTCTTGTTGCCCTTGAAAATGTATATCGTGGGGGAGAGGCAGTGCCTCATCCCAAGACCTCATCGTCAGCTTTGTTACTGTAGAGCCTACTTTTCCATCCCCGCCGTAGGTGATTAGGAGTGGGTAGGGTGCCAAACACATGGACCAGGTTCATAACGGAACGACTTACAAACCTGAACTTCAGTTGGGTGAGAAACACCCGGAAATGCACAAGCTCATAGTGTGAGTCCATCAAAGGTTGAATTATAGAATTAAAGGTGATTTCATGGTGAGAATGACATCGAAAGCAGGCCTGTTCGGGGTTCAGGAGGAATGTTTTTGCAAACCCACGGGGGCTCGTTCAGCTCTCTGCCATGCACATGCACAGCCCGTGGGGGCTGTGAGTGTGACCCAACACCAAATAGTACATTTACTTAAAACATTATGAGATTTTTTGTGTGATTACGTGTTGCAATGTATTAAACATGTGGCCAAGACAAATCTTCTTCCAGTGTGGCCCAGAGACACCAAAAGGCTGGGCACCCCTGATGTTGACTCTGAAGAAGCAACGTTCTCCATAAAAACCCTAGAAGAAAACATAGGCAATAAGATGTCAGACATTTCTTGTAGAAACCTTTTTTTCTGATACAGCTCCTCCGGCAAGGGAAACAAAAGAAAAAATACACGAACGGGACTACATTAAACTAAAAAGTTTGTGTACCGCAAAGGAAACCATCAATAAAATGAGATGACAATCCACCGAATGTGAGAACATCTTCACCGATGGTACAGCCAATGAGGGGCTAACATCCAAAATTTATAAAGGACTCCTACAACTAAACACCAAATAAACAAACAATCCAGTTAAAAATAGGTGAAGGACCTGAATAGACACTTCTCCAAAGAGGACACACAGATGGCCCATAGACACATGAAAGGACAGTCAACATCGCTAATCGTCAGAGAGATGCAAATTAAAACCACCGTGTGATATCAGCTCACACCTGTCAGAGTAGCCATTGTCGATAAATCAACAGACAACAACTACTGGCGAGGATGTGGAGAAAAGGGGACCCTACTACACTGTGGGTGGGAACGCAGACTGGTGCAGCCCCTGTGGAAAACAGGATGGCGTTTCCTCCAAAAACTGAAAGTGGAACCGTCTTATGACCCAATGATTACACTCCTGGGAAATCCATCTAAAGACACCCCAAACACTAATTCGGAAGAATTTATGCACCCCTATGTTCATAGCAGTGTTATTTACAATAGCCAAGATTTAGAAATAGCACAAAACAGCCATTTTTAGATGAATGGATTAAAAAAACTGTGGCACATTTACACAGTGGAATACTACTCGGCCATGAAAATGAAGAAAACTTACCTTCTGCGACGGCACAGATGGACCTAAAGGGTGTTACGCTCACCGAAATCAGAGGAAGACGAACTCTCCATGAGGAAAAGTTCTGAAATTTCTCTACATGGTAGAAATTTTTCTAATGATACAAATTTTAGGCTCAATATAATTTACTTCCTACAAGCTTGAAAATTTAACTCATTTGAAATTTTTTTGTTTGCCAAGGTGGTTTTATTTTACCAAAAAGAGGAAATTTGTGTTCTCCATTTCAGCTTTCAGGTGCTCATTTGAAATTATTGGTTCTGTATCAACTGAATTCAAACAGTGGGACATATTTTATTCAGTATTAATACTTGCCAACTTTATTACCGATTTCCAAACAATTCGTCAGATGACCTTCAAGATTTGATCTCTGCTTCAGGAGCCCAAATGTACTAATCACATACAGGATATTCCAGAAGGTTTAAGAAATGATTGTGTGTATCTCAACCCATGGTAATGGCATTTTTAAAAATGCGCTGAGATTTCACATGTAAATAACAGACGATTTGAAGGTAGCTGTATGGGCCCTTACTCACTGACCTTGAGCTGAGCTGCCTTGGTTCTAAGCCTCCTAGAGGTAATTTCACTGTTAAGTCAACCTGGAACACGCCCATGATAGGAGGTGGGAGTCAGAGAGGCCGCCAGGGGTCCACCGGTCCGTGCAGGGCAGGGCCGGAAGTGTGTAGAGAGTGTAGTTCAGGAACGTTGGGGAATCAATAGTGATTTAAAAAAGGATCTTCAGCAGCAACTCCACACCACAATTCCTGGGGGGTGCTTCCCTCTTTTTTTTGTTGAATTGATTGGGGTGACGCTGGCTAACAAAATCACACAGGTGTCAGGGTGCACAGTTCCACAGCACACCATCTGTACATTGTGCTGTGTGTTCCCCACCCCAAGTCAGGTCTCTGTCCATCACCATTTCTTTTCAAACAGTGGCTTAGGCTTCCACTGCGGGGCCAGTGCCGTGACCTAGGGCGCACTCAGCGCGGGCCGTTACGTGAGCGCGGATCCAGGGTAGCCCTCTCCACTCAGAAACTTAAACGTATCTTGATCTGTTTATTAGTGACTGTCTGGGTAAAACGGGGAAGATGACAAACCCAGATTGGAAACTCAGAAGTTTCGGTTGCATTTTGCTTTGAATAACTATTCTCACACATCCAAGCAACTGAAGATTTTGGCAGGATCGCTTTAAGTTCTTACACCATACATTACAATTATATCATAAAATATGGTATTGGGTTTTTTTTAAATAGAAAGTAGTTCTTAGTGGGCTAGTTTTTTATGTGTCAATCATATAATTATTGATGCATAAAATTCTTTTGGAAAAACACGCCTACTATCTGTCACAAAATTTCAGCTATCTATTGTCACAATCCTTATCAATAAAAGCTTACATTTTGATACTGAAATGTCTAAAACAACCAGATAAAGATAACATTTAAATGAATAAAAAAACAATGATAAATCATGCCAAAAAAGAATAATTAAAAGGAAAACCTTCCACTGTATCCTCCCTCCTCTCTTTTGTGTGTGTGCACCAAAATAGCGCAAAGAAGAATACAGCCTATTGTTCACGTGTGTAAAAACATTCTTAGACTACCGTAAGTTTAACCGATCGAATTATTAAAGGCCTTGTTCTGTGCTGTACCTACAGAGCAGTCAAAGGCTGGCATCGCAAATGAAGATGCCGAATTACCATTTTCATTATAAACGATCAGTTTGTTTGAGAGAGGCTGGCATCCGAACGAGTCCCATTTAAATCAACTCGTTGGAACCTGTCCCCGTGCAGACTGACAGGGGGTCCCCTCCTGCGGTGTCTTGCCTTCCCTGCAGCCCAGTGTCTCACTGCGGGGCCATCCCTGCTCTGTGCCAGCGATCAGAGCCCTGAGAATGGACTTTGGACAGTGAGCTCCCCTGCTACCCGCCCTACACAAATCCTCACTGTTCGTGTTTGCGTCATGGCAACAAAGCCGACAGCAGGAAAATGCCAAGAGCTGAGGTTGAGGTACAGCCTCGCCATGGCCTGACCTTTCGGCAGCATCGCGGTTTATGAGATGCGTAATCTTTCACCTGGGACTCGGCTGCCGTCGCCATAGACTCTGAGCGCTCCTTGAAGGACAGGCGTGGGGCAAAGTTTCCATGCACAGGTCAAGTTCTACATCCTTTCAAAATAACTAGTGTCCAGCAGATAAATGAGAAAATCAAGCAGTATTTAAGAACCAGCTAATTCATGAGCATGTGGCTATTAGCTATATTTTTGTTTGTTCAAAATTAGGAAAATCAACAGGTGTCTGTACCAGCTCCTAAGGAAATACTCGATAGACTTTGGAAATGGAAGGACCCTGGCAAGCATGTTACAGAAACTTACCTTTGCAGCAGTGGTTACAAATTATTAAATTTCTTTCATCTGCGTGTGTGCTTTTTCTTCATGAAGAATGATTTCAAGCTTGAAATTAATAAAAAAAAAAGTTCTGTTATGAAAGTAAAACAAGAAAGCATCGTGTCACTGCTGGAGCGTGAATTTAAATACCCACGGGCTCGCGCATACCTACGGCACTAAAACCTCAGTGCAGGTCCAGACCAGGGCGTGTTTCGTTTGGAGCGAGCACCCATCTCCGTGTGCCTCGGAAGCCGTTCCCCACGTCACAGTCTCAGACAGGACAGTGACGCAGTGCATGGGATTAATTAAAGGAGGCTTGCAGAGAACTGCATTCTCAGTAAGTCGAGATTTCAGTGTTATGTTAGGTATTTTCTTAAGGCCAGACCCTTAACTCTCCGGGGCTGTCCCAGACAGTGAGCCACGAATTGTGCCGTGGGCTAACTGCTAGTGACACGGCAGAGAGCCCCCATCAGGGCAGCAGGAACGCGGTCCTCACATCAGGCTGTGGTCGCGCAGCTCCCGCCAGAAGAGGGAAGACGACCACACAGTGAAAGAGAGAGGGGGGCAGGAGGGCGTGACTGGAGTGAGATTCCTCTCCGGCTTCTGTCCCGAAGCGTCAGACCCGACGCCCCAGCGTCGCTCAGACTGGGGGGCTGACATCTAGAGAACCAGCCAAACGCCCTTGGCTCCCGGCGCTGGAAGAGCCCGAATCCCGCTAGGAGCAAATGCCCGGTTACACAGGAAACTAGGAGTAACCCCTGCCCTGGCTGGTGGGAACCTCGTCCCGTACGCCAGAAGGTGGCCGGCTCGATTCCTGGTAGAAGCACTGCCTAGGTTACGAGTTCAGTCCCCGGTCAGGGCATGTAGGGAGGCAACCAGTCGACGTTTCACTCACTCTCTTCCCTTTCTCTCTCTCTCTAAGCAATGAAAAAATGTCCTCAGGTGAGGACTGAAAAAAAAGATTAGAGTAGCCCTTAATTTCTGAACTTCAGATTTACGTGTGCGATCCCTTCACGCGTAAGGATTCGTGTGTGTCGCTAAGGGCAGCCTTCGTAGCGTTGAACTGGCTGCAGGGCTTTAGTTACATGAGCCCTGCAGTGAGGGGAGAGCGCAGACCTCGGGCGCCCCGGGGGCTGGAGGGTTGGTTGGAATGCAGATGGCTGGACGCCTCCCCCGGGGCCTCTGCCACATAGCTTCGGCCCGGGGGACCCGGGGGCCTGCGTTGCGCAGCAGGTGAAGAACGGTGGGCGTCACCGAGCATTCTCTGCTGAGCCGCTCATTTCCAAAACAGCGTCAGAGGCTTGAAGCAGCTGCGGCATTTGGAGAACCGTGGCGCTCCACAGATAAATCTGAAACGAGCGGTAGGGGTCAGGATTTCAGTGACATTTTCCTGTATTGTTAGAATTCATATTTTATACTCCATCTTAATAAGGTTAAGTGTACTATAAATAGTGGTAATCCACATAAAAGTACGTTTTACTAAAAACGCATTTCTCAATGAGAAAAATACAGCTTTTTAAAAACAATTTGGTAGTGTATCTGTTGATGCATAGTATCTCTAAAAATGTCCTCATTCTCCCTTTGTTTTTTAAATATGAACCCTGAATACCCTTGTTCCCCTAAATAATTAAAGGGGACTGGAAGGAGTTTTGTGTCACTTCACGGAAATCTTTGAACACCTTCCCATCATGAACTACAAATTGCTTAGCGATGGTCACCCAAACTAATTTGGCAATTTGATGAGTTCCTCTTCCAAAGTGGTTGAAGCAGTAACTTGGAAGTCACCTGATTTGCAAAAACACTTGCTACCAAATCACAGGCCACTGCTTTATAACCAGCCCCAACATCCTGAGTCACTTTGTTTGGCACCCCGGACATTTTACGCTGGAGGAGCACGGTGTCACCTTAGTAGTTGAGATGGGCGTGAAATATGCTTTTTCTCTAGGGTAGAAAGCACTGGAGACCCAGCAGCTTGGAACAGCGTGGTGTTTTGACTATACTCCTCCTTGGGCATATAAAATTTAAGAAATAATGCACAAGGAAACTGGGGGTCCAGAAAGTGATTTCCTTCGGAGCCGTTCACCCGTGGGCACATCCTCCCGTGTGAGGGGGGCCACGGGGCATAACCACCATGAGCTCACTCCATCCGGTCTGCACACCACGCAAAGCCAGCCAAGCAGCACCGTGGCTTCCCTGGTGTAGAAGTTCAATGGGGTCTCTTCAAAGAGCACCAGCAGTTTGAAGGAAGTTTTCACGCATGGGTTAATACATCTCAGCTAAAAGTTTGTATGTGCCAGTGGTAGCATTGGAGAAGTTTTCCTGCTAGATATTTGGGTTCGTGGGGAAAATGGGCCAGCATTTCGGCATTTTGGGATTGACTGCCTGGCAGCGGGTAACTGCTGCATGGGAACGTCTGGCCTTGGGCGACTGTGCTGACGTGCCTCGTGCTGTACTGCACACTTTCTGTGCGTCGTTTTCTAAGTGACTCTATGAGGCGGACACCACCAGGCCCTTTTTACAGCCTGGGAAATGCGAACTCCAGGTGCTTAAGCAGTTTCCCAAAGTTCACACAGTGAGAGCGTCTCACAGTCTGGACTCACACTCAGATCTGTCTCCGACGGTGAACTGCCGGGCATGTTTTATCAATGTCTTCATCCAGTACCTGCCACGGTAACTCTCTAACTGTGATGTACTCATTAAATTCTAATAGGCTACAAATGTCACTTACTGAAATGTATTCTATCTGGATTTGAAAATCTACGAGGCTGTTCTTCTGTGAGTGTTGTCACAGCCCTGTCCCTTGTATCACTCCATCTCCACATTGGAAAATTCAGCCAAGTAGATGAATTAGGGAAAAAATTCTTGAATTCATTCCAGAGAACAATGATGACAAAAATGACAGGGAGCATGCGCTGTTCCCACGCAATGAAACCATCCACAACGTAGCAAAGGCAGCTGACTTCTCACTGACGCGGATGGGCCGTCTGCGGGCTCACTCCAGCTGCGGCCCTGGGAACAAATGCTGGGTGTCCTTCTTAAGTTCTTTGTGACCTTCACTTGGCTACGGGCGACGCTGTGTCCCTGCAATGCCTCACCTTCAATGTGGACCGACCCAGGACCACTTCCTTTATCACTGCCACTGAACTTGCAGGAAGCCCTACTAAGGAATTCGGAAAGCCACTCTTCCCTCGGGTGGGGAGGGAGAGGAGGGCATCCTGAAGGCAGCGAGGCGGGGGAGGCATCGGGCTCAAAGCCAGCGCCACGCCCTTTCTGAAAGGGAAAAAGGAAATGGCTCCGCTTCTCAGTTTCTCTGGCTTAAGACCAAAGAAGATGAAATACCAATAAAACGAGAAGGGGAAACCTCATAGCTCACATCTGGTGAGATATGGTGTGAGAAGCTTTCATCAGTATGAGTTCATGTGAAAAGATGTGTGTAAATCTGAAGTCAAGAGCTCCAGGAATGTCCCGGAATTACTCCCAGTTCCTTTAGCACATCAGGTTAGCAACTGGCTTCTTAAAAGCAGGAGCCTTTGCTATTTCTTCATCATCTCCTCCAAAGCCCAAGAAAGTTACAAGCACATCATGGGCATGCAGGAAACACCACTTGATTCGTAATGTTTGGCTGCGTATAGCTGAGAAGGCCTTCGAGATCAGACTGCCTCGTAATCTCTCTCATCTGTCTTGGTTTGTTGGTGAGCTCTTGGTACCTGAGTGAGAAATTCTAACTATTAGAGTATAAGCTGCCTTGCCAGATGCAAAGAGCTTTTCACATATTATATCATTTAATCTTCACAACAGTCTGATCAGGTGGTCACAATTAGTGACCCTCTTTGCAGAAAAAGAAACAGGCACAGAGAGGCCAAGTAACTTCTGTAAGGTCACACAGCGAGGATCCAGGCATGCGGGGATTCCTGCCCTCTCACTCTCGAGATGGCGCACTGAACCATTAGGGTACAGCAGCACCCTTCCCCTGCTCATTCCGGTCATTTATCATGCGCTCGTGATGTCCTGAACATGTTGTAGGGCAGAAATAGAGAGAGACTCACTTTTGTATTTTTAACAACAACAACAACAACAAAAATTGGACTGGAAATAACCTGTAAGTATAGCACTAGGATTAATCGCTGCTTTAAAAAAATTCACAGCAATGACAGGTCACAATTATACTAAGAGTGGTCTAGTTAGCCTCCCAGTGTTCCCATTCACCTCTGGGCTCCATGTGTTCTTCATATTAATATGCTGAGAAATAAACATAAAGAAACATACATATTTTTCGAGGCAGATGCCAGCAGTTTAATGGATCAAATTATTTCTGTGCTGTATTTTACTCACTGGTTCCAAACGTTTGGTCTTTTACTTTAGCTTAGTTCAATATTAAAATGGGATTATATATTTCTCTATTAAATAGTATAAAATAAAAGCATAATAGAAATGAATTGGGCCAGCAGTAAGAGTTTGGGGAGTTGAAATATTGTTTTGCTTTAGACTTTTGAGCGCCCTAAATCTTTGTTTTAATAGCAAGTTTATACTAGATGAGGGTATGGTAACTTTTTTGTGGAAATACTTTGTGTATTTGCATGTTCGTTCCTTGTACAATAGTCTAAATTATTCCCGGAGGACATTACTGTAGCTTCACCATTTTTATGTAGATTTATAACATAGCAGGACCTCCAGCGTCATTGATGTGGCAATAGTCACCCAATGAACTTCTTAAATATGCCTGTTTCTGGGCCCAGAAAGCATCTAATTCCACAACAATCTCAGACAATTCTGATACCCATGATATTCAGGCCCGTTTTGAGGGTGAGGGCAGGGTACTCTGGGGGATGCCACCATTGCAAAGGGTAATAGTTTTGTTTATTAAGGAAATTGAGCCCTGGCTGGTGTGGCCCAGTGGACTGAACACTGGCCTGTGAGCCAAAGGGTCCCTGGTTCAATTCCCCACTCAGGGCACATACCTGGGTTGCGGGCCAGGTCCCCACTAGAGGGCATACGAGAGGCAACCACACACTGATGTTTCTCCTCTTCTCTTCCTCCCTCCCTCCCTTCCCCGCTCTCTAAAAATAACTAAATAAAATCTTTTTAAAAAATTGAAATGTTATTTTCGGGTGGATGAAATGAATCAGTATATCTCTGATAGGTTAAATTTCACCAGTGATCACTGCAATAATAATGTAGATTTTGAACGAGCTCTAAAATTCTCACTAAAATATATGAAGATGTAACGAGTGGCGATTCCAAGGAACCGCAGGCTTGACATTTAGCCCATTACTGCGGCTGTTGGGCACTTACCACTAGCTCTTCCGTGGGTGAGCCTCACTTACAGGACACACCCCCCTTTACCACTCCTCATTCCTGACCAGGTGTTTATGATCGGACGCATCCAAAGAGCCGTGATGAGGAGGATATTCTCAAAAAGCCACTCAGATCATTTTTTCTCCTAAACCAGGAGCAGATAAAAAACTCAGCACTTTCATTTGCACCCCAAGGGAGGCCAAGTTGCCGTGCCAGGGCCTGAGCAGAGAGGCGAGGGGGCGTGTATGTACACGCGTGTGCCCATGTGTAGCCAGAGGTGGCATCTAATGTTCGGGATCTCCCATCCCCATCCGCCCAGGTCTTCAGGTAGAACTGGAGGCCCCAAGACTCTCACCCCCGTTCCCTGGGAATACGGAAGGTTACACATGCTCGGTTTGGGCAGCGTGTCAGAGATGGGGACAAGAAGAAAAAGATGAAACTTCCGCACTTCAGTCCCACAGAGTCCCGGGGTCTGCCAGACTCAGGTGTTTTGGTGAATATCAGTGCTGTCCCTACCTTTAAACCTGAATTGGGGACCCGCCACCCGGGCAGACAGAAAAAGCCGGGGCCGTTCGCGTTGCACTGAGATGGGGAGATGCAGAACGGGAGGGGAAAGACCTGACAATAGGAAAACAGCGAAGAAACAGCAATACAGCCTCACAAATGCAATCCACATCTCTGCTGTGACGGCGAAATTGAAGCCGTGGCCACATCAGCCAGTGTTGTGAGGAGAGGCTTAGCAATCTCCCCAGACATGTGGAGGAGCTGGGCAAAAAAGTCAGGATTGCGAAAGAGAAAGCGAGGGACACACAGCACAAACAGGTGTTCACCAGGAAGGGGACAGTGGGGGGAACTGTGACACCAGACAGTTATGCACACTTAGTCACGGGGCTAAGCTCTTTCTCTCTGTCTAGCTCCTTTAATAGGCACTTTCCATGTGTTCATTTACAGTAAAAAGTAGACATTTAAAAATAAAAAACAAAATGTAACTTTCTTGAATCTAAAAAATATATATATATGAGACAGAATTCACCGATTACCATAAAAAAATTAGGGAGGAGACCTTAACCTAGGGCAGTCTACAAAATACTTTGAATTATAGGAATAAATAGGTAAAATTAGGCAAGTCGCAGACACTAAATGCCAGAAGGAAACCGAGGGCCGCACAGGTCGAGGGGACCGGAGAACCGCACGTGCGCGCCGACGTTCCTGCGCTCCCTCCGGCGGAGCCGCACAGCGACGCAGAGGCCCCCACACACGGCGCACCCCTCTTTGCAAGGGTTTTCCAAGGGCTGTGTAGTAAAAAACCGAGTGGTGAATGACAGCCCCCCCTCAAATTGGGGCTCCCGGACCAGCAGCCAGCGTCGGCGGGGAACTTACTAGGAGCACCAGTTTTTCAGGGCCAGCCCCGGACGCACTGAATCAGAGGTTCTGGCTGTGGGGTCCGCCGTCTGTCCTAACAAGCCCTCCCGGTGGGTCTGGCGCAGGCCCACATACGGGAACCATTGCATTAAATTAACGCATTCAAGAGTTAGAAGGACAGTGCATCCAGTGTTAAGCTTTATTAAAAAGCTTAACCATACACTTAGGCCTAAGTAATTAGTGGAAATCGAGTTTTAGAACTGAACGCCTGCATCAAAAATCAATCGTGAAAGAGAAGCCACAAATATTAATATTTTAAAAAACATCCAAATCCTATATTTTTCGCAAGAAACAATTCATGTGAAATAACAAAAGCAGGTGGGTGGGCATTACTCGGGTGTGCAGAATTTCTTATCCTCAATAAGAGACTTTTTTTAAGTTTCATTATTTGATCATTAAAACATACGGGTTTAAATAACCTTGATAAGCTTAATGATAACTATTATTTAAAGCAATGCAGTGTTTTAAAGTATAAACACTATATATTTTATTATAATTCTCTATCTAATGCCTCAGGATCTATAGTTATTATGGTGTTTCATTCCACCTGTTGGTAATTTGCATATTCTCTGTTTTTTTTTCTTGATCAGCCTACTTAGAAGTTATTAATTTTATTTCAAAGAACCAGCTTTTGGTTCTTGATTTTTTTTCTAGCGCCTGTTCATTTTGTTTTGTTCATTTCTTCTGTTGTTTTACTTGTTTTGGGTTTAATTTGCTCCTGTTTTCCTCGATTCTTGGGATGGGAAGTGGACATATGATTGATGTTAAACCTTTCTAAAAATGTAAACATAGAAAGCCATAAATTTCCCTTCAAGCATTGCTTTAAGCCACACCCCCACAAATCATTTACTTCTTTATTATGTTTCTAGTCTGTGACTACTCACTAAGATAGAAACTTCCCAGGAGCAAATAGGTTTTGCAGCTTTACTCGCTGATACGGCCGTTGCCGAACAGCGCCTAGCACCTAGCAGATGCTCAATAAACACTGTGGGATCAGTGAATCCTCGAAATCGGCACCCGACATTAGGGATGGTGGAATTGTAACATAATTAGAAAATAATGTTTATGAAAATCACAGGAGGCGACGTAGTGGTCAGAAGCATAGACCTTTAAGTTAATACGTCGAGACCTTGAGAAACTCAGTGTTTGTCTGAACTTTCTCATCCGTTTTAACAGGAATTAGCAGGAGCAGGAACGGCCACTTAGAGGGCGGGCACGGTTAGTCTCAACGACACATGTAAAAGCTAAGCGACATTTACAAAGCACTTGACCTTTGACAGCACCACGGGAATAGTTCCAGAACTTCCTGTAGTGGGAAGGTCATTATGAAGCTGGCATACCAACAGCTGGATTTTTAAGAAGCACTAAATGAAAATTTTGGGTCGATTTCTCTTATGGATCTAAATGGGTATTAATTACTAGGAAACTAAATTCAATGACATATTAAAATAATTATGAATCCTGACCAAACGCTATTCCAGCGATGCAAGGATGGCTACCTGTTATCTCCAGCGTGTGCACAGTGTCCTCTATGAATACAGTCAATATTTCGAAAAGTTAATTGCCTCAAAAGGATCCTAAAGGGCATTCTAAAATTTCAATATCAATTTTTGTCTAAAAATCTGAGAAAACTAAAAGCAGTTCATAGTAAATATTAATTAATATGATCAAGAATATCCAGCATAAATAAAAAAATCCAAGGCATACCCAGTGGTTTGCCGTGCTGTTTTCAGTTGCCCGGGAATGTAAAGCTGAACAAGGGGGAGAAACCCTTTGCCATCGCGGGAGGCTGCCTTCTAACAGAGGAGGTGGGTTTCGATAAAGAGATACTTGATGCAACACGGAGATAAATGCTATGAAGAAAAGACCGGGGACGGGACGAGGGGAGCTGTGCAACCACTGCGTTAGGAAGTGTGGTCGGGAGAGGCTGAAGGAACCGTCTGTGGAAGGCAGCGGGGTGCCGGGCCCTGGGGTGGCTGGAGGCCCAGGAGCTCCACGAGGCCGCCCGATGAAGCGGGGGCACGGAAAGGGGCGTGGCCGACCGCACGGGGAGAGGAACAACCAGAGGTCACGGCGACCCTGCCTGGGTTTTGGATTTCATTCTAATCTTAAGGACCTTTCTGTGATCCAGCTTCTATTTTTAAATAAAAGGTCACAATGGCTGTTGTCTGTGTGAGGCATGAGGCAGAGGGGGAGGTGAGTGTGAAGGCTCACGTGGAAATCAAGGCTCGTATGGTTCCGAGCTCCTTAGACATCTGGATCTGAGCGCATGTTTATTTTACTTACTCTACAGTGAAGTTTATTTCACTTCATTTTTATTTAAAGTATGAGCTTCTAAAGTAAAGTGTACCTGAGCTCCATGGCGTATAAAATCTCCTGAGAACAAAGTGAACATCAAATCATCATTCAGAGGTTATGATGATAATAACCTAGAGTCTTGTACTTTCTTCAAAATAGATATTTTCTCTAAATTTACCCCTTACATTCAACAGGAAAATTGAAAAGATGGCTGTGAGCTTATTGTTGTATATGTGTTCCATTAGACATTGTCTTACCCACGGAATATTGTTACTAAATAATTTTGTTCCTGAATCGTGCAAATACCAAGGAACTTTGGGGCTGCAGGGTTTCAAATAATGCAAATGACATGTATCAGACAAGCACAACGCTGACATTCACTGTGTGAATTCATGCAAGAAAGAGAACCGCATTGAGAGAGCTGGGTGCACGTCTCAAAAAAGCAATAAACACAGAAATCCTCCAGGAAACTGGAGCAGTAATTCAATCACAGGTTGACAATATCTATATTCCTGAATAAATGCAAAAGTCCTTCCAGTGGATAAATAGCTCACCGCCTTCCTCAGCCCCTTCGACACTTTTGAAAGCCATGACTGATAAACACACAAAGGCAAAGATTTACACTTGAAATGTTTAACTGCCATTTTCCAGTCGCTGTGGAGGTAATTGGACTATATTAAAAGGTGATATCTCGAGTTAGAATAAAGATGAATATCCGTGTTGCCTCATTAGCAGCAGTTTATAAATTTCCGTGCTGATTTCCTGGATTCCTTTGTTGCAGAGATCTCAGGGGTCAGAAGCGCCGCTTCACCCTTTGCCCTGTCGAGCCGGTAGCAAACCGTGTTGTGAAAGGCTTGTATGTATCTGAGCTCATGTTTATTTCTAAAAGAAAGGCTTCAGAAAATTATGTTTCTAAAACGCATCTCTTGACTGGAGACTGTTAGCTGACTTGCCTTAAAACTGAATTTAATTCTGAAAAATGTGCATCATGAATTTAAAATACAGCCATCTACAAGGTTCTTTTTGAAATACCTATGTTGTATGTAGCAAAAGGAAATATTCCACATTTCTATCTCTTTGATTTTGCAGTAACACATATAAAATGCCTTTATTTCCTATTCTAAAGTAGCTTCCGGGGTGAAATTTCAGCTCAAGCATAATTTTACAGTAATTGCTACTCTTCTCTAACACTGATAGGGAAATGGACACTTTGTTTATTTGAACATAACTGAAAATAAAGATCAGTGATAGACCACATGCCACTCACACGATCTCAGAGACACAACGTAATCTGAAAGCTCAGGCGCTGCTGGTTAAATATTCCAGGGAAACCCTTCTCCCAGGTCCGGTCCGAGAGATCACTTGTAGAATAATATCTTTCCCTCAGTCCAAAAAAAAGTCTTGAAATGGATAAATATCACTGTGTCATTAATCTATTAAAGATTAACCTTTTAAACAGTCAAGATTTGTGGCATACTTGTTCTTATTCAAAGTTCAGTGGTGTTCAGCACCATGGAACGTTTTATGATTGAATATATGTAATTATAGTATATGAAGATTCAAAAATAACTCAAGGGATTGAACAAAGTTTTCCAGCAGTTAATCATTAATGAAATCTTAAATCTGGGCTTTAAATACAGACAAAACTGGTTCTAATGATCTCATTAGTGGCTTATTAGGGTTTTCTATTTTAGTTACTATTTGTCAGGAGAATTCAGATGGCAATGAGCTCCTTAGCATATTTAGAAAAGGTTGTTGATCATTTACTCAGATAAAGGATGTACCTTGCGGACTAATTGCTGTGTAGATAAAGATCCCACCTAGAAGCAGAGGAACATACTCCCACCTAAAAGTAGCCCTCCTAAAAAAATAGGTTCCTGCGCTCGGTGTTGCCTTTGTGTTTGTTTTTACTAATTTAGCCAGGACATGATTTTTAAGTGCAGTGGAAGTTGATGAAAAAGTAGAGCGAAAATAAACATGACTGTGAGTTGGGTTTTCTTGGGTCTGAGGTGAGTGTCAAATCAAATGGAGACCTTTCATAGGTGTTCAAAACTTGGGTTTTTAAAGACAAAAGTGTGTTTGTTTGCCTTTGACAAAACCTGAGTTCAAACCCGAGTTCAAATTGCAGAAAACAGTAACTCCTTGAGAAGAGGCTCACAGCCACCTCAGGGTACTGGCTTGCTCTTAGAAGGAATGTTGTGCCGGAAAGCCAAGCATAGCTCAAGGTAGTGATATAAATAAACCTCAGAGAGAAGACACTGGGTGTCGCCTCACAGGGGAGTGTGCCTGAGATCCCTGGCAGAGTGTGGGATACTTTGGAATACGCTGTGATTCGAGGTGGGGTTACTTTCTGTAGAAACCCCCTTTTTCACCCACAACGCAAACATTTCTCTGAACCCTCTTGCTAAATTAGAGGCCCCTTTTAATAGCTTCCACGTACCCTCTATTCATGCGTTGGACGTAGTCACATAAAATATGAAAAACACTGCACATCCACCAGAGGTCCCTCGACAGGGACAGTGGGGTATAGAGCTGAATTGCGGGTGTGAAGGCCGAAGCCCGGGGGCCCTGAATGGACAGCCACAGGGACGCGCTTTCCTCGGGGTCGGCCCGCGCCCCGTGCCGCTGTCCGTGGTGCTGAGCGCTCTCCCTGGGCAGCCGAGCTGCCGGCGGCGACCGCGCGGTGTTTCATGCCCTGGTCGGTGTTCTCCCTGGAACCGCTGAGCCAGGCTGGTGCGGCTCACAGAGAACATCCGCGAATGGCCGTCTCAGCTCAGGGTCCTACAGGCTTTACAGCGCCGTGTTTTCCCGAAATTCATATTCTATTAAAATTACGATGAGCCGATTCTGGGGAAACTTACATCAAGTTCTTTATTTCTGGATATCTCCGTCTTTTTATCTAAAAAAAAAAAAATCTTGTAACTGGTAATAACTTTATTCAGTAGTGCTATTTATCTAAATTCATATGGCTTAAAAGTAATTTTTACTTTTACTCAAAGCACACTATATTACTTGTCTCAATAAAAATGTACAATTCATCTGATATGAAATGTTTAATTTATGAAATTTTGAGTGGAGGAAAGAAACTTACAGTACAATAAAAGGAAGGGGTTTTCTTAGAAAATTGCTCATCTGAGTGGAGAAAGCCAAAATGTTCCGACTTATCGGTAGATAGGTTACAAGTTTGAAATTGAACGAGTCAGCAGGAGCCCTGGGATGACTAAAGGAAAGTCGTGCTAAAAAGCTTAAAGATAAGTTTAAAAGATCAGGTTTATCTCATAATCAGTATTGATATTTTAAAAAATACACATCACGGTGGCAAAAATACTGCCACATTCAGCCCCCAGAGTTGGGGCTGATAAAGGCAACTATTATTCTTAAAACGATTTTTGTAGGATGTATCATATCTGGATGCCAAAGGGACTGATTCAGCAATGTGTGTCCACTAAATGTGTATTTATAAGAGAGCCTTCCAGATGCGAGGCGCTGTGCTAGACTCTGGGCGTAGAGCTTAGAACAGGAAGGGGGGGTGGGGGAAGGACAAATAAACAATGCCTAAGGGTCATTTCAGATACTCCTAGCTGCTGTGAAAATAGCAAAATGAGGCGATCACATTGCAATAAAGGCGTGTGACTTTAGACTGGGGCTCAGGGTAGAAGTCTCTGCAAAATAACACATGAGCGGAGACTTGTTTGTTACAAAGGTGCCACCCCTGCAGTGATGTGGACTCTCATAGCGCCGGGCAGAGGGGAAGGGCACTCGGAGGACCTCCTGCCATGGGCTTGGGAGCAGCAAACGCCAGTGAGGCGGGCCTGTGATGAACTAAAGGAGAACAGGGCAGTGTAAGTGACCACTAGGGTTCCCGGCACCCAGGAGGGCAGTGTCTGGGCACGAAAGGGATAGTGAATAAAAACCGACTCTGTCATTATTACCTATTGAGGAGAAATTGAAGGTCTTTTTTTTTTTTTTAAAGAAAAGACAAGGCAAAAATATAACTGAAAACTGTAAAGTTTTGCCTTTCCCATAAATACATTTTGACACGTGCTGGAGACTAATGTTTCTCTGAAAATAAAAACATTCTTAGGACCAGAAGGCCCAGCGGGTTTTTATTCAGACTTTACCCTGATCAAGAAACGTCTGCCGTGGCGATGAAGGCAAGCCGGCTTTCGGTTCCGGCTTCAGTTCTCCTGAGCTTTGTGGCGGGGGCCGTGTCCACTCGGTCTGTCTGACCCCCGTGTCCCATCTGTCAGGCGTGAGGACAGTCGTGAGGGCCCGCTGACATCTAGGAGGCTTAAGTTGGGGACAACGATGGGAAAAGTTATCACTGCATAAAAGTGCAAGTAGACAATGTTTCTTACACATTTTTAGTAACTTAGTAAAACAAATACATCAACACCGGTATTGTTGCAATTCAGAAACTGATAGACCAAGATGAAGAATTTGCCATAATGTAGTTGAAATCATGATTGCCCCTCCCAGCTATCTGCAGCTAATCCAGAATGGCCGGCCCGTGGTCTGGCTCTCCTGACAGTGTCTGCCGGACTCTCACTGTTGCAGCACCGGCCTGATGCCATCTTTAGCCATCGCTTTAGATAAAAAAGTGAGGTCGGTACCATCAAGGCCACTTTTAGTCATTTCATAAGGACTTGACGTCTGTGAACATTTCAGTCACCGAATGAAAGGAGAATAGTTCTTCAGTTACCTGAGCTACGCGTTTAAGATTTGATTTTATTTTTTTTCATAATCATTATCACACCCAGTCTCATAGGTGCTTTTTGGGGGGGCCCAATAAAAAGTAAAATGAAGATTTCTAATCCTTATCTATCAAGCCAGAAGATAGATGGCAAAGAGAAATGTATTAATTTAGGAAAAAATGATATTTTGATTGTTTTGTTCTTAATCACAATTAAGAACAAAAAGAGGCTGCGGGTCTTCCTCGCTCGAAGCCTGACTCCCACCGCGTTGTCTCAGGTATAAAGAGCGGTGACCACAGAAGCCGGGAACCCTCACGGCACTATTGTAGCAAAATTCCGCGTGGAGTTATTAAAATTACGAACAACTTGTCTTTTACATTTTAGGGAATCATTACCTATGCTCTCATCCACATTACATTGGTTTCTAAACGCAGGTTAACATTTTTTCCGAGCCTTATTCCGTATTGTAATCACAGTGGGGAAATGGTATTTCAACCTCAGGTACAAGCCTGATAGTGATTTCATGGGGCAGAATTTTATCTGGGTTTTGAGGAATTTTAACGGCAGCATTTCCAATCCTTCCCTGCCATTTCTCCTCTTCTCGTTACTATAGGAGTATGGGAAACACGTTCCCGGTTTAAAAAGCTAAGAGCAAAAAAACAGCAGTTTAATCTGAGTGTTAGGAAAAGGATCACAGATCCTTCTGTGGTATTTTGTATTTAAGCTAGTTTCTGTAGAGGCCCCTGACATGCCCCCGGGGGGCTGAATATTGACAAGCCAGCTTTGGCAATCAGATCAAGCTCGTTGAATTAACACAGCTCGAGTCTTGCATTGGCGCCATAACCCAAGACTGAGAACTCTTATCTAACCCCCACTTAGTTGGGCTTTATGGATGATACTGTACACTTGAATTGGGGATTTTCACTGTATCTTAAATGCTACAACTGTGGATTAATTTGATTTGAGAATATACTAGTCCTTATCGTGTTCACAGTGGAAATTATAAACGAAGTGTAACATTCATTGTTCTCTCCCAGCATGGATCCAGAATAAAACCGGCTGTACACCTAAGCCTGATATTATCTTTTATACCAGAAAATGTTTTATAATTCCCACCTCCTAAAGGGAAAGAGATAGAAGAAGAATGTTATTATCCTTGATTCTTTTTCCAGTAAAAGCAAATGCATTCCAAATTGCTAATTCTTTAGAAACTTTGATTCAAATTTAATACAAAACATCAGTCATAAAAATATTCATTTATTTTTCATTGTGACTCTAAAAACTCAAATGGAAATTTTTTAATAACAATTGTATTTGTAGACTTAAAATTAATTATCTCTAAGTTTGAGAGGAGACTTTAACCCTTCCCCATCTTTCCGGCAGTCGAGGTAGGAATTTTATGCGTCCCCGAGAATAACATCGGTGGCCGCGGTCAGAGCCAATGTTCACCGAGGGCTTGGGACGCGCGGACTCGCCGCGGTGCACCGCGCATGATCCTCTTGTTTAACTCTCTGAGGACGGGACTCGAAGGAGCTTTGGGAACGCGCCTGGCTGCGCCCGCTGCGCCCTGACGCTCGCCTTACTTCCTTTCCCCTGGGTGGGCTCGCAGTCAGGGCGGTCGCTCGGCGTTTGTCCCTCCTCCAGAGGCTGGTGCGTGAAGGAAGAGGCTCGGATACACTGCGCTCATCGCAGACGGTTTTGCGCTAGTGCTAGAGGGAACAATAAGGAAGGAACGTGGCGAGGGGCGTGGTCCGGAGAGGCCCCCGAAAGGACGTCACTGGTCTGGCCCCCGAAAGGACGTCACTGGTGGTGTGGGCCTTGAAGGATGCATGGGAGAAGGAGGTGAGGACATTTCAGGTGGTGGGAATCCCGAGAGAAATGGCAGGTGTGAGTGAATTTGATAGCCTTAAGAAGCAGGGACTAGGTCAGTGTGTCAGGAGTCACCGGGTAGTGGCCACTTGGACGACGCAAGGAGCTTCCCGAGTTTAAGTTAGGGACACACCCCCCGGCGGGCGGCCTCTGCACCTTCACGGTGAACCGAAGCCCCTGTGCCGGGCGAGCGAGGCAGCACACCCCGGATGCCTGGCCCGGCCATCCTTCTCAGATCCAAGGATACTCTTTTGTTTCTTATGAATTCGTACCCTCCTGGCCAAGCAGTAGAGGTGGTTAGAGCATCGTCCCAATGTGCCAAGGTTGCAGGTATGGTCCCCGGTCAGGGCACAAACAAGAAGTGTCCAGTGATGCATGAACTAGCGGAAGAGCAAATCCATGTCTCTGTCTGTCTATCTGTCTCTCTCTCTCTCCAATCAACAAATTAAAAAAGGTTTATGCCCTGTGCAACCCTCAGAAGTAATCATGGACTATCTTCTCCAACAAACTTCTCTAAATAAAAGAGTCATTTTGCACTCGTTCCCGCCCATGCCTCCCCCTTTCTATGGCACTTGAAGGGGGAGCATGAATCGGAGCTTCTTGGCACATGTGTCCTCCCTTTATCTCTTTCTCTGAGAGAGCTGTCAGCTTCATCCCCACTAGCAGCTATCACTGCTACTTACCATTCCCATACCTGTGCTGCTGGATTTCTAAAATAATTTTGAATTTATGTGGCCTCAACTGTGCCCGTCCATAACAAAGTATTCTCATGAGAATAACCTGTTTAAAGTCACGGCAGTCCATCACAGTGCCCAGCATACACAGCCATAGTCTTCTTTCTCCTCCTTGACCTTTATAACAAAACCCCCTTCAAAATCTACTCAATAAACCACGCAGAAAGAGAGCTCTGGGCTTTGCCAAGGCCCCGTTTGTCAAACGTCTTAGTCGTCCTGAACTAAGTCTCCACAATCAAGCAACCACCAGCCGCCCTGCCACACCTCAGCTGTCACTTGGCAGACTGTCCACTCATCTCCTTGTCCTGTGCATCAGCACGTGCCTTCTCAGTGCCACGCCTTCTTCAAAAACATTCCTGAAGTTTGGGACACTTGAGGTCCACTTACTTGCCTTTGTACTTTTGATAATCACCTTCTCCAAGTACGTCCTGGAACTCACCACTCTCTGAACTCCCTCGGAACTGCCCAGGAGTCGTCTGTGGCATTTAGATATGTAACATTATATAGTTACAGTTTGATTATAAACCCTGTCTCCAGCAAAATATAACTCTGTTGAGGTCAGAGACCCAATTTCTCTCTGTAACAGACAAAATGAATCTTTGCTTTTGAAAACAAACATCATTGTGTTTATTTTTAACCAAACACACATTCAGTAAAGTGTGTGTGTGTGTGTGTGTGTGAGAGAGAGAGAGAGAGACAGAGAGAGAGAGAGAGAGAGAGGGGTCTGTCCAGAAAAAGTCCAGCCATTGTCAATGTAATGAGAATGGTTTGTACAACGTCGATGTAACTGGAAGCCAAGGAGAGTGGACTGGAATGCTCATCTGTGAACAATGATGACCTCACTGTGCTAGTCAGTGGGGGCGGTAGACACTGCTGAGTGACCCTGTGTACTATGTGGCCGTCGCATTCAAAATGACTGAGTGAGTAGAGCAACGAATCTGCATCATAGTTTGTGTTAAGCTTGAACATTCTTCCATGGAAACTATTTGGATGATTCAGAGGCCGCAGCTACGGGCAACTGGAGATTGGCAGCTTCATCACCGCAATGCACCTGCTCATGCATTGTGTCTCATACAGTGATTTTTTTTTTTTGGTGAAACATCAAATCACCCAGATGACTCAGCCCTCCTCCCAGATTTGGCGCCCTGTGACTTCTGGCTTTTCCCAAAACTAAAATCACCTTTTAAAGGGAAGAGATTTCAGACTGTTGGTGAGATTTAGGAAAATACGATAGGGCAGGTGATGGCGATTGGGAGAACTGTCTGAGGTCCCAAGGTGCCTACTTTGAAGGGGACTGAGGTGTCACTGTCCTACGTACAATGTTTTTTCAATAAATGTCTCTATTTTTCATGTTACATGGCTGAACACCTTCTGGACAGACTCTGTGTGTGTGTGTGTGTGTGTGTGTGCGCGCGCGCATGCACGCACGTGTGTATAAATAAAACCTCCCTATAACTATCTGAACATTTTAACTTCAGGGTAACTGTGAGATGTATCATAAGCATTCTTATTTCAAGTCCATACTTTTGAAATAAATTAAGATGCTCTCAGACCGCACTTTCAGTAATTACGTTTATGGCGTACGCCTCAGATAAAACAGCCACCGCACCTATTCAGAATACTTTC
>PVJD01008470.1:0-72194 GCA_004026545.1 Mormoops blainvillei
GATCTGGTGCTAAGGCCCCTTACCATATCTTACCATAAATGGTCAAGTCTCAAAGTTCTCCGATCAAAATCTACGCTGCCCCTTCTTCCACATGCCAGCCTGCTCCCCTCAATGTCTAGCCCTCTATCTTTGCCTTTAAAAACCCTTGATTAAAGGCCACAGTGGAGTTTCAGTTTTATTTATTTTTTAAGTATATTTTATTAATTATACTATTATAGTTGTCCCATTTTTTTCTCCCCTTTATTCTCCTCTGTCTGGTACCCCTATTCCCTCCGGCATTCCTCCCCCTTAGTTTAGGTCCATGTAAGTTCTTTGGCTTCTCCATTTCCTATACTATTTTTAGCCTTCCCCTGTCTATTTCGTACCTACCAATTATGCTTCTTAATCCCTGTACTTTTCCCCCATTCTCCTCCCCGCCACACTCCTGCCACTGATAACCCTCCATACGATCTCCATTACTGTGATTCTGTTCCTGTTCTAGTCATTTGCTTAGTTTGTTTTTGTTTTAGGTTCACTTGTTGATAGTTGTGAGTTTGTTGTCATTTTACTGTTCATAGTTTTGATCCTCTTCTTTTTCATAGGTAAGTCCCTTTAACATTTCATATAATAGGGGCCTGGCGATGATGAACTCCTTTAACTTGACCTTATCTGGGAAGTGCTTTAACTGCCCTTCCATTCTAAATGATACCTTTGCTGGATACAGTATTCTTGGACGTAGGCCCTTGCCTTTCATGACTTTGAATACTTCTTTCCAGCCCCTTCTTGCCTGTACGGTTTCTTTGGAGAAATCAGCTGATAGTCTTATGGGAACTCTTTTGTAGGTAACAGTCTCCTTTTCTCTTGCTGCTTTTAAGATTCTCTTCTTCTCTTTAATCTTGGGTAATGTAATTCGATGTGTCTTGGTGTGTTCATCCTTGGATTCAACTTCTTTGGGACTCCTGGACTTGTATGTCTATTTCCTTTGCCAGATTCGGGAAGTTCTCCTTCATTATTTTTTCAAATAAGTTTTCAATTTCTTGCTCTTCCTGTTCTCCTTCTGGCACCCCTATGATTCAGATGTTGGAACGTTTAAAGTTGTCCCAGAGTTTCCTCAGCCTCTCCTCATTTTTTTGAATTCTTGTTTCTTCATTCTCTTCCAGTTGAATGTTTATTTCTTCCTTTTGTTCCAAATTGTTGATTTGAGTCCTGGTTTCCTTCCCTTCACTGTTGGTTCCCTGCATATTTGTCTCTATTCCACGTTGTATAGCCTTCACTTCTTCCTTTATTTTGTGACTGTACTGAATCATTTCTCTGAGCATCCTGATTACCAGTGTTTTGAACTCTGCATCTAATAGGCTGGCTATCTCCTCATCTTAGTTCTTTTTCTGGAGTTTTGATGTTTTTTTTTTCATTTGGGCCATATTTCTTTGTCTCGGCACACCTGTTATGTTATAAGGGGTAGAGCCCTAGGTATTCGCCATGGCAGGGCAACCCCCTTCACTGTGTTGTGGTGCTGTATGTGGGGGTGGGGTCAGGGAGGGAAAAATGTTGCTGCTTGTTCAGCTCTCACCTCACTTTCAGCCACTTGCCCTACTTCCCACACGCAAATTATATTTGAGGTGCTGTCCTGGTGTGGATTCCTTGGTGGGTGGGCTTGTGTACATTCTAGGACCCTGTGGACTCCTCCAATGGACTCTCCTGTGAGACTGGGCAGTTTCACCCACCAACGCAACCCCCACAGGTTTTTACAGCCAAAAGGATAGCTTCCTGTTCTCCTTGCTTGGTGTCCTGCAAATAAAACAGTTTTAAAAACTCCATTGCAAACCTTGATGTTCAGTGTTCATCTTTCCCACACACCAGAAGGGCAAATCCTTGTTTGGTTTGGCTCAGTAACAGAAGCACAGTAAATATTTTCTTTACTTTGTAAAAGTATGTGACTCAAAACAAATATCCATATTATGCTTAATGATGACGTATGAAAAGCATTCTCTTTAGAGTAAAGAACAAGATAAAGATTCCCAGGATCATCACTATACTTTGATATTGCTCTTAATGTATTAATCAAAACAAAAGTAGACAACAGAAAGAAGTAGGTCACATAAAAATTGAAAGGGACAAGACAAACTTTAAATTGCAAATAATGTAGTTCTTTACCAAGGCAAACCAGAAGAACTGCCTGAAAACTATCTTATATGGTAGTAAATTATAAAATTAGTGTTAAAAAAGACAGGCAGCTTTTGTAAACACTGTTAAAAAATTATAAAATAAAATAATGTCATTTAAAATAGCAATTGAAAAGAAAAAAAGAACTAGTATAAACCCAATAACCAAAGAGACACATTACTGTACTTTATCTATTGAAGAACATAAAAGACTATTTAAATATATTAATAAACAAACCACATTCACATGCGGAATGCCTCACCTTATCTATATACCTATCATCTATGGATGTCATGTAAATTAAGATACCTGAAAGACACAAAAGTGAACATAAGAACTGTACATTTTGATTGAAAAAATAAGGGGGAAATTCTAGAAATTTCTTTAAAAATCATAATGATTAAAATAGCTAATAATGAATTTAAAAAATAAGTATATAATTAAAAAGACAGATGAAGAGAACAGAAAAATGTTTAAAAATTAAAAAATTAAAACTAATAAATAAATACCTAATTAAGATAAGAATTAACTTTATGAAAAGGGTAACATTTCAAATCGGAAAAAGAAAAATATTACTCAATAAAGTTATCTTAGAAAAACTACATAAGCTTTTGGAAAATTCTCTACCTTTATATTTACAAATGAATGCATAAATTTAGAGAATAAAGGTAGAAAAAGCATGTAACACAAACACACACACATATTAAACCATACATTTGGAGAAGAAAGAATAACTCACATTGTCAAAGCTGAGATGACCTCTGGAAGTTGGACATAAAACAGGTCAGCAACAGTAGCCTGCCCTCTATTTCTCAGACACAGGCGGCCCACTCCTGGCCCAAAGCCTCGGAGTTCCCCTTGTTTGTTTGTTTTTTCAAACCTCTCCTATCCACCCTGCCCCACATAGCCTCAAGGTTTGCTCACTTCCTTCATATTTTCATTCAAATGTTAACTTCTTAGTTCTGAAATTGCAATCCACCCTAATCTCCCTATTCACATATTCCTTTTCCTCGCACTAATTTTCCTGTTAGTACTTCCATCATCTAACATATATCATTTTATGTATTATCTTACTTCCCCACTAGTCTGAAAACTTTATAAAAGCAAAGGTGCTCTTTTTTCTTTTTTCTTTTTCACTTCTCAGCACCTACAAGAATCTTGGAGCAAAGTGCTCAAAACATATTTGATGAACAAATGAATTTTTTAAAAGATCAAAGGAGTAAGGAGCCTAGAGATAAGGTTGTAATTAAAGTCAGAATGGGGAAAATGACATTAGTGCTGTAAGTTGTAAGAGACCAAGTTAGACAAGCAGATAAAAATGGCCATTACAATAAGAATTAAAATGTCATTATTAATGACTTTTTGGCAAGAGTAGTTTGGGAGACAATTCTCCATGGGCTTCTCATTTCTCCATGTGTTGATAGCAGAGATACTGACTGTCCTTTTTTCCAGAATGTGTTATCAAGTATATTTGTATAGTGAACAGACTTGGAGGACACAGTATTTAACCCTGGAGTAGGAGGCAGGTTTGATTACTATTTCGGAAGATAGAGACAGCGACTCTCATCTGCAGCAACAGGCAGGCACGCTTATTGCCCATTATAAAGAAAAGTGGGCTCTCTGTGCTCTGAATTCTTCTGTTGTAATGCAACCTACCGAGTGTACAGATACCAACCCACCTTCTTTGTGTTCGCAAGAAATAGGACTTAGAGAACAGGTGCAAAGGTGCAAAAAATGCTGATATTCCGGTTGCTGCAAATACTGTGAATAAAAAATTTTCCTTCATTTCTGACACAGGAGTCTTGGTCTCCTGTCAGCATCTATAAAACTATAGAAGGCTAACTTATCAGCGTGCAGGTAGAGTAAAACCCCAGACCTTTTGCAGCTCTAGGCTGAGCGATACCAAAATAACAAGATTTTGTATAGATATATAAGCATTAGCAATAAGAGTCATCTATTTCCACTCAATACAGTACAGTACTACATTACACTTTAGATGCATCATTCAACTTCTCTTTCACTTAGATGAGTTCATAAATGCGTAACATTTATGTAGGGTAGTTCACTACCATCATTTATCTGGTTATCAAAACCCCTAGCAATAAGCAACATACCCACTCTGGCTAGGCATATGATCCCAGTATAAGAAGGACAGATATGTGATAATATATGACAGATATTTCAGATAATTTATCAGATTATCTGAAATACAAAACATAGCTGGTTCCACCCAACCCATAAAACCATGAGCAAAAAAAAAAAATGCTTATGTTTGTATGCCACTGAAATTTTCTTATTGTTATATAGTATTAGTTGACTGATATAAGACCCAAAATATCAACACTGTCCATTTGGTAGATTATTTCCCCCGTGTGAAACATTCCTGAGGTAGGCAATACAGGGCTAGTCTGGTGGCTCTCCCACACAAAGTTACTCAGCACACATATTCCTGCTATCTTGTTGCCCTACCTCCCCACCGCAAACCATTCTTATCATTCCAAAATTGCTCAATACCTTACTCACAGTCCAAAAAACAGGAAAGAGAATAGGTGATAAATGCATCACACTTTCTTTTTTAATACATTCCAGATTTTGCATCCACCAAATCTCCTTACAACCCATTGGCCAGATATCAGTCCTGTGGCTACATCTAACCTTTCAGTTAGACTTGAAAGAAGACAAGAAAAGTTATTTTATTTTTGGCAGTCCCGCACAGACTATATCTTTGTTAAAGAAGGAGAGAATAAAAAGTGGAGTGCAGGTAGCATTATTTGCCATTCATTCATATGGCAACCTCTCTCCTTCACATAGATCACCACCACAAGGGAGAAAATTCCAAAGTCCCGTTGGTTACAGTCCCCAGCTACAAGTCTGGCTATATAACCCATGCTATTCAGCATGGATGTGGAACCTCATGGTTTGGCACTCTACAGACTAAAACATAGGTTTATCTGTCCCCAACACACTCAGTACCCAAGGCTTGTGAAGAAGGTGGATATAGCAAACTAAATTGATCCCACAGAGCCAGGGGCATTGGGAAACATACAACAGTCACTGGGCCATGGCAAAAATCAAATCCTACTAGGCAGGAGTTACAAATATCCCTTTATCCAACAATAAGGTAATTCTATTGGTTAGTCTCATCTGGAAGCCACTGATTCTGCTTTCTGGGAAGAAATGTCCATTTTCCTACAAAGCCTGTAGTTCTATCCACTGCAAGGTGATTTTCTATCTTTTGTCATCCCTTGCCATGAATCAAGTAGGTATTATAAGGACTGCTCTTCTTAGAGACTGCATAGTTTTTGCTGGTCCAGATTTGGCAGCCCACGGATTTCCTAAGGGGTTGAACAATTACAGGCTTTTGTAGGTTATGTTGTTGTTCTTTATCTATACAATTCCCTCAAAAACTTAGCAAGCTTCCAGGCAATTTGTTCTGGATTAATTCCATATGTAAGTAACGATAGCCAAAGATCTAATCTAGCTGTAGTCTTTAAGCCAGAAGATGCTTGTCTTTTTCCTTATTACCCTGTGCGCTTTGCTTACACCCTCTCTGGATGCAAGCTCCATCCAGGTTATCTCAATCATTTTGTTTGGGTGGAAAACCAATACCCTTAATTTGATTTTGCCTCTGGTCTGACTCCCAAACCTGGCAGGGCATTGAGCTTATCTCCTACTAAGACAGTGGCTTTGAAGCTATCAGTTATAATTGTTTTGGTTTGGAGCACAGAATGGGTTGGCTTTTTTAACCGTTAAAGGCCTCAAATAACAGGACTCACAGTGAAATTATTTTGCTAACCTGACAAAAAGAGCCTCTTTTAACAGACTGTACTCCTTTCCCCCTCTGCTTGCAGACTGGCTAACGCCAGCTTCGGTTCATCTCTCTCAAAGGATTTTACTGGAAGAACAAGAAGCAGCCAACACACATCAAGATTCTGCAGCTTCCTATGATTTCCCCTCATGTTTTGAGGGCCAGAGTTACCATGTGGTCTGCCTTCTAAAATACTGCAAGCAACAATGATATCAATCCTTTGCCTCAGCATATCAGAGGTCAAACCGCTTTTAATCTCCAATATCTGTGTCTCTGTTTTCTGCTTCCTGCTTCCAGACTGCTAAACATACTATGCCACATATGTAGGTTATGCCACTTCACTCACCCCATGTATGATATCAAATTCTAGAATGTATAACAGAGATTCAAATACAGTACACAAAGACATTAGAGGTTGAGTCATTTCACATTCAAGTCTGGAGGCGGTAGTCTTGGGCTCTTATGGGTACCCAGGTCCTATCTATCATGTAGCTCTGTAATGCTTTTCTAAATTTAAACAATGTTCTTAAAATAATTTTAAAATTTCAAATAAAATATAAAACTTAGATGTCTTCTTTTTAACCTTCCCTGAATGGTGACAGTTACTCCAAGGGCAAATGAATTAATCGGTATTATTTTTTAAGTCTTCCAACAGTTTATTAAAAATACCGCAGACATTTAGGAAACCCCCACTGTCATGAACATAAATTGAGGTTTTCAGCCCTGGTATAAGCCGGATCAGAAATAAATAACCCAATGGCGTATTAACAATTTTTTTTTTACTCATTTGCCATATGGGCAGTGCCAATACAAATTTGGTCTAAGTGTACAGACTCTCAAGTCACAATGTACAGCTTTTCCTTGTCCTCCATGCCAAGAGATGTAAACATTTAAGGGGCAAATAAAACCAAATGTACAGGCTTTTAAAACCATCTAAGTTAGGGACTTCATTACTTTTAGCTAAGATACATTTGGAACACTGACAAATAATCACATGTACAATAATGTGAAGTAAACTTTCTGAAAAACAAAACTTTAGTGGAATAATCTTGATGAATATACCAGAGAAACAGTAGGTTACCAGTTTAAGGTATCAACCAACTTATTTCAGCCAGTATGAGTCCGTGTTTTAAAATCTAAAACTTAGCTATCTTTCTATAATCCAAGAGCTTCCTATCATGTCAGTGTCTATGCTATACCGTAAAGTAGACTTAGATGAAATGTTTTTATTTATCACAAATGCTTTATAAATTGCCTAGGACCTCAACAGCATCACGGAAGTCTGGGAAATGTTCATGCCGAGGGCTGTTGCCTTAGCTGTCTTAACTTGCCCCATCCATTTGTACAAATCAACCTTTTGCAAAGCCTTTACAAAAACAAACAGGTTGAAAAATGGGTTAAAGGAAGCAAATGAAGCATCTACCTTTAGAGTTATCAACTCAGGAATTCTCACAATTATGAAATCTCGCAGAGAAGTTATTTTTCTTTCTCAGACTCCGACAAGGGCAACATTCCTTACTCCAGATCTGGCATTTTTTCATCATCGCTGCCTTGTGAATCAGCATCTGTTCCATCTACTTCTGGTAACTCTACATCCTCATCACCACCCATGTTGCTCATCATCTCAGAGAAACATCAAAATTATTCAAGTCCGCACTAAGCCAATTACTCAAGTCCACACTAAGCCAATTAAGCCTTGCTCTTTCTTTTGTTAACCTTGGCTATGACTGGCCAGATTCTCCTTTTCATAAACAACATAAAATTGATCTGTCTGTTCTGTTACACTTGGAATTACTCAGATCAATACAGTAACAAAGCTCAATTTCATTTAAATGTTTAAAATTATCGCTTCCTTCAAAACAACTGAATATAAGTTTGGATTTTTCAAATTTTACATTAACATCTTTATTGCCTTCAACACAAAATTCACTTTGCCAAAGTAGGCTGCATTGTGAATGGGGGATGGGTCTCTCGGGCTGCAGACTCCTCTCTGGTGACAACTCCTACTTTTTCACCCTGGCGGGGCCCCTTCTCACTTCACTCAAGCAACAAGGGGCAGGGGCTGGCTGGACCTGTGTCCCCAGAATGCACCCCAAAGAGAGGGGGCAGTGCAGAAGGACGTGTGTGTGCATGCCTGGGGTCGAGTGCTGGTGAGCTTAATTGGTATTTTTTAATGTAATTTTATATTATAAGCAAATAAATAGTCCATTCTTAATATTTAAGTAAAAAATGATTAAACATTTGGCACAAAATTGTGACACATAATTATTTAAGATTTAAAATGTTTTTGAAGTAATTTAATCAATAAGAAATAAGCAAACTATATTTGATAAACCATCGAAGCCATTTGTGCACCTACATAAAGAATTAAAAAAATCCATTTATAGTTTTGAGATCCGAGAAAGGTAGACTTGAAGTGGTCCTTTTTTTTAAGGTAAAGTATTCTCATTTTTCTACAGATGTTTCTCTCTTCCATCTTAGAAGCAGAATCTAGCTATCAACACAGATCCTTTTCAGAAGTGCATGCAGTAAAACGCTTTATTGAATCACTCATGTACATGACACATCCCTACTGTTTCCACAAAATAGTACCTTAGGAGAAAACACACTTCTTTATAAAGTCTTTTATGTCACTTTTTCTCTATAATTTTACATATTTAGGGACTAACAGATAAAAGAAATTAAGGACAATAGGTGTAGGAAAACAACTGCTCCATATCTGCCATGCCACACAAAGAACAGATATTTTTTAAAGTGTTCTTGATGAGAGTAAATTTTTGTTCTCCGAGAGCAAAGTCACTTACTGCTCTATTGGGCATGCAAAACAAGTTACAAAGCTGAGAAATATTTTTATTAAAGATAAACATTGATGAAAATATCCTGGAAAAAGATGGTAAGCTAGGCACATATTCTCCTCCATCCAAGTCCAGATTTCCATCAGCATGAACAAAAGTACATAAAAAATAGGTCATACATTGTATAAAAGCTGGAACATTTATGCCAAAAATTAGACTTTATTTTAGAAAAGCACAGATGAATGAAAGAACTAAGTGGTGATTCCTGATATTTTATCATCATAAAACAGTTTCCATCTTTATTTGTTTTTAGATTTTTCTATCTAATATTTATTAAGTGAGATTCAGACATTCTTTATTCAACAAATATTTATTGTGTTCTTTTTGTGAGCACTGCTCTAGGCCTTGATATTCAAAAAAAAGTGTTCCTACCCTCATGAGCTCACAATTTGCTGCCACGAAGAGCAATAAATGATTCTGTGATGTAGCACACACCATCACTTAAGTAACAGAGGGCCATCCAGAGCCCTGTGGGCAGGCAGGCAGCAGCTGGAACACTCTCTAAGGAGCAAGCCTCTCCCAAAAGAGAACCTTTGCAGCAGCATATCAACAGCATTCAATGGCAACTGAGTGAGCAGCCAACAGCAGAACTCAAACTGTAGGTTAATGTGTAGTGACTCTGAAGATAAAGAGGCTTCTCTATAATGTCCACGGAGCCAACACTCCAGGAAGACTTAAGCACAGGTTTTCCATATAACCATGCAGCTGCCAATCCAAACAGAGAGCTAGAAATAGAAAATCAGCCTTAAGGGAGGAAGAGAGGGAGTGAGATATAGGGAATAAACAATTCAATAACGAATGGGGAGATCAGGGGAGAGGACTGAGTTGGAAACCAACTCAGACAGTGGTCAGAGTAGAACGTATTCAAAGACATGCTAATAAATGCAATCATCAAGGATGCACAGAAAACAGCCCAGGAGCGCTTCAATATTAAGACACTAAGAAGGTGAAAGGGAACTAGCACAGGAAATCGAAAATGAACAGCCAGAGAAGAAAACCTGGGAAAATGCCAAAGGTAAGTGAAGTGTTGCAAGGTAGAGGAGAAGATCAGCTGTGTAGAAAGCTGCTGGAACTCAAGGTAAGGGCTGAGGACTGGCCATTGGCTTTATTTTGTTTATTGTGTTCTCTCCTGCTGTAATGTAAACACCATGTGGCAGGAATTTTTTCTATCTTAACCATTAATAATTCTGAGTGACTAGAACAGTCCTGGCACTTAAATCATGTTCAGTAAATTTATATTAGCAAATGGAAAAACCTCAGTAATGAATATAACTATAATTATCTAAAATAAAATAGAAAATATGTTTGTAAACATTGTTGGATTAAAAAATCCAACAATGTAGAATGTAGGACTTTGCTATAAATCTTCAGGTTCTAGATGGCAACAATTTAAATGAAAAATTCAGAGACAGTGAGAATACATAGGAAAGGAAACTTGGAAATAAAACATAACAATTTGCATTCCTATTCTCTGCTTTAGTATCCAGATTATTTCTTTTACCTAAACCATGCACATTTACAAATATGGTCATGTTACATAATGTTTTGCAGTGACACATTACAAATTACAGTTCTTAATCCCAAATCAACTTCTTTCAAAAATAATACTTAATTATATTAAAAGACATTGAATAACTCCACCGGAATCACATTAGTTATTCAACATTTCATAGCGTGATCAAACTCTTAAAAATGCTATTTTACACTCCTGCTATAATAGTCAATATGAGTCTGTCCTATCTGAATGTGATATATATATGAGATTTTCATAAAGCAGAGTTTATAGTTCAAAATGACATAAAATTTCAGCACCATAGCCACCAAAATAAATTAACAAGTGAAGAATGCTGACGGCTTAGTAAGAATGCAGCAGTAACATGTCATTAAATAAATTTAAAGCAGAAACATTTCCAGGAAGTTTCTACTTAGATTTTACAGTGATATATAGATTTCTATAACTATATCTTACCACTAATATAATTGTCTAAATTATTTTATGTTCTCAAAGATACATTTCTATTTTAGGCAAAAGAGTACTTGAGTCCTTCAATTAAATGTGCCTCACTGTTTCAGTAAGACTAATAAAGAGTCATCTTATTCAGATAAATAACTCTCGCGCAATCAGTTTGTCCCAGCTGATGACTGATTTCATAATATTAGTTGAATTTTGGGTGGGATGCATGGAAACCTACCAGAATTTTCCTAGGCTCTTTGCCAGGGAGAATTCTTGTCAAGAAAAACAGTACTATGATTTCAACTTTGAACTCTGAACTGTACATTGTGTGAACTTGTCAAATACTCATCCCGCAAATAACCTCATGCTCTTTCTGAAAATCTTGCCAAATACAATGAATCTGATTTAGTGGAAAAAGTGTTTAAGGCCAAGAAAAATACACACATTGTATATAGATGTCAATAATTTTGGAAATATTAGTTTACCTCTATTCATGATTTCACTTTAAAAGAATGCAATGTTGTTTCTGCTGAAATATTTTTACCATAATTAGTTCATTTTTCTCCCAAGGAAACATTTTCTTCATATGTTACTACATATGTACATTATTTTCTTAGAGTAATTAATTCAGCTGTTTAAAGCATGACGCTACCAGGGTCAAGGTTTCAGATTCAGCACCCCAGTCATCCCCCATTCCCATGCAGATCACTTAAATTATTAAAATTATACCCTGTGACTAAATTCCACCCACATCACTTTAGAGAATACAGATAAATAATAGTCCCTACCTGTTTTCAAAGTAGAGCAGACTTCTTATACAAGATATTAAATGGATAGGGATAGAAGCAGAATGAAAGTGGAAATTTTGTAGAATTAAAAATCAAAATAGAAATAGAAGGACAATCATTAATGGGAAGGATTTTAATATACAGACAAGGAACATCAAAATAGATGTCAGAAGTAGCAAGAACATAGGTAAGTTGTAGAATTGTTCATAAACTACCAAAAAACACATCTCTTCCATTTCTGTTATTTTAATGAGGCAACCGGCTTCTGCATGGCTCGCTCTGGCATGTTAACTTTATTATCTTCCAGGAAATGTAAAGTTCCAAAGAACAGCTATCCGTTAAAATAACCTGATGATTCTTTTTGTTAGTAGTCTCTAACATATGGTAAATAGTAGCTATTTAATAACCATTTGTGAATTAATACAAATAGATTTTAAAAATAAACATATCAGGAACCTGAAACAACACTGAAAAATAAAGTTTGAATCTGCTATTAAATATAAAAATAAAGAACATAACCGCACATGACTTTTTATACTAATTCTATGCATTATAGGTAGTTGAAACAAAAATAAAATGTCCTAAATGCCATCATCAATATACTATAATGCAACTTCCTATCTTGTTTATATACCTAAACCGTAATTTAATGCAGAACCTTAATTTAGGAAAGGAAAAATGTCATCAGTAGTGGCAACTACCCATTATGAGGAGTGGTTCGTAATCTTTTAGGGGTCACACAACTCTTTGAAGATTTACCTTTAAAACAATGAGCCTTTTCTCCAGAAATGTGCATATCTTACACAAAATGCCATACCCAATTTTGGGACCATTTATGCCAGTCACTGAAACCTAAAAACGTCCATGGGATGCTGATTAAAAAAACTTTCTATAGAGAAGATTAACAGTGAAGTTACAGATTTGTTATTCCTTTAAGAGGCAAAGAAAGATTAATTACATGAGTGCATAGTATAATATCCCACACAGTGTAGGTACCAAATAAATTATTTTTAACTTATATTTCCCAAGCTAACATTGGTCTTAATACATATAAACAGACCAAAAGTTATTAATCGTTGGTATGAAAAGTAAAATATATTGGAGAGAAATTATGTAGTCAAATAAGCATGGGTTATTTAATTATGTAGAATTATGTAGTGAAATGCTATGTTAAACAAAGTTAAGCAGATATTTCTTTACTACACAACTTTGTGTTGTTATATAAATATATAAAAACATGATAGGTTATGGAACATTTTCTCAACTTCTTTTGACCATGAAGCCCCCTTTTCCTCAAAATACCTGTTACCTGTTGTTGGAAATTACTTATAATGAGTGCACTAAGAGCTACAATTGTTATTATTAATACTGAATTTTGAGTGGAAATAAATCTATATTTAGTTTATATATCATTCCTCTTAAAATGACAAGATACCAGAATAAAACAAAAAGAACACATCTGAGCAGATTTCTTAGAAAACTTCTTTAGAACAAAACAGATAATTCCGTTCTCTCATGCACTCATACAAACGAAGTTTTACACAAGGCAGGGCCACGGGTAACAAACAGTGAGACAGCTGAGGCCCCGCAGAGGGGGGCCTTACTAAGAGCCTGAGGGTAGAAGTTTCAGCCCACATATTACGCAGCAGCCCCAGCCCTGAGAAATGGTGCCTTTGTACAATGTTTTCCCCGGGGAGTATTTTCCTCAAATTTTTGCAGACATCATGTGTATTACTGGAAACCTGAAGCAAGAATGCAGATACTAAGTAACAGAAACTAATTTTCAAAATGTTGTATTTGTTTTTGAAACGCATTTGGCACATCTTTGAATAAGAATGCTGAATTTCTTATCATTTATAACCCAAACAAAATGAAAACTTAATGGGGAAAAAAATGAAAAGAACTAAAATATTGTCCTTTTTCTTACTGAATTTGACTCTGCTCCCATACTAAGCCCATCAAAGAACGGCGACTGTTCTATAGTTCCTGAGCTCAGATGAGCGGCACTGGTATTAGCCCATCTGTAGCACTTTACCTCTTATTTACATTTTATTAGTAATAAATGGGACAGTTGAGTGGTAGTTAAGCAAGAATGACACAAGAAAGTGTCAAACCAGCTGTTTAACTGATGATTGAAGCAAAAATTATAACACTGTCTGATGTAGTTAAATATATTAGAGGAGATATTTAAGATAATTATGTTATAGACAGAGGAGAGTAAAATGATTAAAAAGTAGGTAAGGCTTCTATATTTTACTCACACTAGAGAAATGATTATAACAATAGATCATGATAAATTACATATATATAATTAATATCTACAACAAATTAAAAAGACCTCTGCAAAAAAGACACACTCAAACAATATAGATACATCAAAATGAAATTATAACAAAAGTTCAAGAAATACACAAGAATAAAGGGAAAAGAGAAAAGAAAACAAAAAGCAAAATGGCAGGTTTAAGCCTTAGCGTGTCCACGCATAGATGACCGAGGCAGCAGGGCGGCCTCCTGTGCAGCAGCGGACATGCAGGTCTTGGTGTAGACCCTGACTGGCAAAACCATCACCCTCAAGGTCAAGCCCAGTGACACCACTGAGAATGTCAAAGCTAAAATCCAAGACAAGGAGGGCATCCCACCCGACAGGCAGCATATGGTTTTTGTGGGCAAACAGCTGGAGGATGGCCACACTCTCTCAGGTTACAATATTCAGAAAGAATCCACCCTGCACTTGGTGCTTGTCTGTGGGGTGGCATCACTGAAATCTTGCTCCGGCAAGTGTCCCGGACGTACCACTGCGATGAGAGGATCTGCTGCAAGTGTTCCACCGGCCTGCACACCTGCACTGTCGACTGCCACAGGAAGTGTAGCCACACCAACAACCTGTGCCCCCAAAAAGGTCAAATAAGGCCTTTCTACCAACTTCTTGGCCTGCACGGAGTTCCTCTGCATGAGCCCTGTCGTCCTGGGGCCTCAATAAAGTTTTCCTTTCATTGACTGGAGCAATAAAATATAATAATAAATAAATAAAAGTTATATGTAAATGGCCTGAATATACCAATTAAAAGACAAAGATTGGCAGGGTGAATTAAACACCATGGACTAATTATATGTTGTTGTGGGGGGGCCAAAAAATAATTTTTCCTCCCACCTTGTAAGTTCTCAGTATTTGTTGTTTCATTGCCTCTAATGATTGAAGGCCAGTGAGTGGTAAAAGCATCCTTGCCTAAAACTCACTACCAGGATATATGGAAAGCAAAGTTAGCTTCATAATGAATTCTGCCAGATGTATAAATATTTATAGCAAGGAGGCACAAACCCACTTCTGTAAACTAGATTAGGTCTTTGCTTGCCCTTGGGCTCTCCAGCAAGAGCCTCATATTAAAGATGGATTCAGACACAAACAGAGCATTCTGGGGGTAGGATTAGCTGATCTCAGCATTTAGTTAAATCAAGCAATTCCCTCTCCTTTAAGCAGTAAAATAAAGGATTGAAGAAAAGTCTACATATGTGTATTAATCTAAAGGGATTAAGCTGTTGGATGCTCCTAATTTTTCTACCCCAGCCAGGTAAAAGTGGTGGCGCTTGGACAGATTCTACCAAACCTGCATATATTGAAAGCTCTCATTTCACCAATGAAAAGTTATGTCTAACATCACTTATGCTAGTTAACATTGTTTACCATCCCATTTTCTCCAGACAGTCACCCTCTTAGTAGATATTCCCATTGTCCCCCATTTATATAAGAAAATTGAGGCTTCGATTTATTAATACTTTCCCCATGGGTATTCTGTTATCAAGCAGTGAAATCAAGATTCTAAACTAGACAGTCTAGGCTCAAATGCCTGCCCTTAACCACGTGACTCTACTGTTCCTATGTTTAACAAACACTCAAGGCCCCTCCTTCTGGAGATTCTGATTTAGAAGACCTGGAGAACCCCAAAATCTACTAAGTAATGGAACCTCCCAGAAGATTCTATGAACAGGCAAGTTTGGGAAACTCCACACTGTTACCATCAATATTTAACTAGATATTGAAAAAGAAAAGAGAGCAAAGGAAACTAGACAGTGAACTTAATGGATAGCATAAGCCAATTTCCATCATCAGGAAGCTGCAGCTTCACACTCCAGGGGATCATAGGATTTCTCTGCCAGCAGGATTAACAGTACTTCCTACTCCCTCTGGTGCCAGATTGTTGGGGGACACGGGGAGCTGCTGGACCATAGAGGCCTGTCAGTGCAACTGGGGGTTATAAATTCATCCAAAGCCCATGAAAGCTCAGGAAGTGGATTGATCATTTTGAAAAGGCACCTGGTCCATTCCAAATCCAAGCTAATATAATCCCAGGGGAACAACGGACACACCTCTCTCTCTCTCTTTTGCCCATCCAATGATGCACTCACTCCATTTGTTTGTGTGCTCTCTTTCCCAGGAACACACAACCATGTGGTTCTAGTAGCTACCAGGGACTGCAGCAGATGGCATGAGCTTCAGAAGGACTAATCTCTCTCTCCTCCTCTCTTTCTTTTACCCGGGTGACCTGCGCCAGCACCATGCACTCCTGAGTCCTCTTCTCCATAGCCATGTGACCCTGGTAGCCACGTGACCCATGACCATTGGGACTCTACACACACAGGTTCCAGGAGGGAGCCTGAATACTGCAGCACAGCAATGGGCTGCAGCTAGAAATACACACTAAGCTACCCAGATGCTGGCCTGGACAGGACTTTAAGATGGAGCAGAAACTCTGGAGGCTGGCTTTTGTCTGGTCCTTACTGAAGATAAGATTGGACCTTTTCCCAGAAGAGAAGAATAGAGACAGGCCATTGGGAAGTCAGGAGGAGAACCCCTTTAATTTTACATCATCAATAAACCACACCACAGAGCCTCATCCTCCCATGCGGGTCTCAGGAAATTCTTTTCCTCTTGACACCACAAGAACTCATTTTCCACCAATAACAGCACTATGTTACGCTGAATCTCTGAAAATTCTAACATACGAGTAACCTAAATTCTAAAATGTGTAACCTAAATTCATATGTTCTAGCTTTTAGACTCACTTTCTTATGAGGATGAAGAATAGCAGGTATTCTTTTATCTTTGAATATTTCCCACCTTTTAAAGAATGGTTAGCAAACTCCATATCCCAATATAAAGAAAATATCCAGAGCATTCCAGAAAACATAACAAAACATAATACTCATATTTTTTTAAAAAGAGTAAAAATAATGGCTAATAAGAATAATGTCTTTTTTGTTCATAATTACCTTTAAAATAACTGAAATAATCAATAATCTCTATTAAATAATCATTGAATATGTTCAGGTAAATAAAATGTGGAAATAGTCAACATGTTTAATGTCAGACTAATGCTTCTAAAAAGTTAAATTAAAAAAAAAACAAACATAGCTTTGACTGGTGTGACTCAGTTGTCTGGGCAGACTCTTCCCACAAAGCAAAGGTCACCAGTTCAATTCTCCTTCTGGGCACATGCCTGGGTTGCAGGTTCCAGCCCCAATTGGGGGCATGAACAAGGGGCAATGGATTAATGTTTCTCTCTCACATCCCTGTTTCTCTCTCTCATTCTCCCCTCTATCTAAAAATAAATAAATAGCCCTGGCTAGTGTGGCTCAGTGGATTGAGCATTGGTCTGCAAACCAAAGGGTTGCCTATTCGGTTCCCAGTCAGGGCACGTGTCTGGGTTGCGGGCCGGATCCCCAGTGGGAGGTGCACGAGAGACAACCGCACATGGATGTTTCTCCCCCTGTCTCCCTCCTTTCCACTCTCTCTAAAAATAAATAAGTAAAATCTTTAAAACAAAGAATAAATAGATAAAATCTTAAAAAAAAAAACAAAAAACTAAAGCTCTAGGAACTCTGTTGAACTGTCTTTGGTGCTGTAGAGAAGGAAAAATAATATTTCCTCTACTCTTCTAAATTCTTGGCTGAGAATCTACCCCCCGCCCATAATAAGAAACATCTTAACAGGAGAAAAATAAACAGAAGTTTAATATTATGTATACCTCCTGTATACAAGAGACAAACCCAGGAATAATGAGTAACTCCCCCAAAACGGCTCAAGCCAGGACCTTAAATACCATTTCCAGCCAAAAAATAAAAGGTGTTGTGTGGAGGGGTCAGTTATGGGAGGTTGTTAGGCAAAGTAAAGTAAACCAGGGTATGGATGTTACACAATCTTAGGTCATCTCCATTGATAAGAGTTTCTACAGATTTAATCATCTTCCTCTTCCTGTTATGGGAAGGGAGATACCCTTACAAATGGAGTGTAAATATCCCTTATAAAAGGGTAACTTTTAAGTTTTCAGAGCTTTTCCAGCCTCTACTGCTTCTTAAAAAATAATCAGCTCAAGATACCCTTTATGCCAAAGAGGAACATTTCGGGATGGCAAATTCTGTTCTCCTTCATTGGTCAAAGTTATTAAGTGTACTGACGTTATAAAAATTTTAATATATATAGCTCTTGACTAAATGATCCTTTTCTGAGTACTTGGACAAAAATCCAACTTCATCTATTAATTGAAACACCACACACCATTCATGCATGTGCACACATACACACACACACATAGCATTTCTACCGAGATCAACTTTCTTCAAGCTTGTTTACCAGGCTTTTTCACTTTAACCTCCTAAGAGTCTGCTATTTTTACACAACACTATGTTCATTCCCCAGTGTAAAATCACTATCCAGGCCACTCAGTGGCATAATTAGTAACACCGCCCTTTTACTAACAACTCCACAATAAAGGAAATGTTTTTAAACAGTGAATATGTAACAAGGCAACACGTGATTAAAATTCAATACATTATCTCTTTCAAATTTTATTACTGCAGGTGCAGAACACAACTGTTCAGAGGCTTGCTAAGGGCAAGGTTCCTTTTCATTGAAAACAATTCTGTTTATACACCTGTGTTTACAAAGATTTTAAATGAAAAGACTTAGGAACAGATAATGGAACAAGAAATTAAACATTGTCTTCACAGAAGCCTAAATCAGTCCTTCCCCAAGAAAAGGAAGGAATGAGAAAAATCCTTGTATCATGCAAGGGTATCCTCAGAGATTCTCAGAAATTTGTGCAGTAATACATTTATGAGATTATAAGGGAAAAATATTTTTATCATTCCCTGATAGAGAAATAGTTACCAAGAGCAAGAACTAAGAATTTGCACTGTGTCATTTGTTATACAGTTACCCCTTTCAATTCAACAGGTATGTATTTAGCATCATTCCACAAATATTATTGAGAATCTACCATATATGCTGGGTATACAATGTAAAAAAAAAGTTGTGAGAAATTATGGGGTAGGCCTCGCAAGATGAAAAAAAAAAATTACATAGAAAATAGAAGTACTAAATGCAGCTTACAACCCAATTGCTATTACAAAGCACACGCTATACCGGTATTCCAGAATAACACCAAGCACTATGAGAATTCAAAAAGAGAAGGAAAGGGAAAGTGACTTGCTTGAATCTTGGTTCTCTATTTTTTATTTAAAAATTTAAACACGCGAAGAATGAGAACAGTATATTAAGTCCCTCAAGAACCCATCACCAGCTTCCACAATTATCAATGTCTGTCAATCATTTTATCTATTATCCCTCATTCTTCCCCACTCCTCAAGTATGTTAGAAGAAATTCCACGCATCTTATAATTTCAAACTTATCACTAACAGATAAAGGTTTAGAACACATGTGCACATATACACACATAATACTATTCTCACACAATTTTACAAAATTTAAATTCTTAAAAACAATTCAAAATATGGCTCTGGGCCCTCTGTATGTCCTCCTTGGAGAAGTGCCTGTTCAGGTCCTTTGCCCATGTTTTTAATAGGATTATTTGTCTTCCTAGAGTGGAGTCATGTGAGTTCTTTATATATTTTGGAGATCAAACGCTTGTCCGAGGTATCATTTGCAAATATATTTTCCCATATTGTTGGTTCCCTTTTCATTTTGTTGATGTTTTCTTTAGCCATGCAGACGAATCTTATTTTGATGAAGTCCCATTTGCTTATTCTTTCCTTTATGTCCCTTGCTGTAGGGGACATATCAGTGAAAATATTGCTGCATAGAATATCTGAGATTTTCCTGCCTATGTTCTCCTCTAGGACTTCTATGGTGTCCTGACTTATATTAAATCTTTTATCCATCTTGAGTTTATTTTTGTGTGTGGTGTAAGTTGGTGGTCAAATTTCATTTTTTTGCATGTAGCTGTCCAGATCTCCCAACACCATTTTTTGAAGAGGCTATTTTTACTCCATTTTATGTTCCTGCCCTCTCTGTCAAATATTAATTGACTATAGAGACATGGGTTTTTTCTGAGCTCTCTATTCTGTTCCATTGATCTATGTGTCTGTTCTTATGCTGGTACCAGACTTTTTTTATTATAGCGGCAGTGGCCTTATAATACATATAGTTAGATGTCAGATATTGTGATCCCTCCTGCTTTGTTCTTCTTTCTCAAAATTGCTGCAGCTATTCAGGGTCATTTATGGTTCCATATAAATTTTTGAAATGTTTGTTCTATATCTGTGAAATATGCCATTGGTATTTTAATAGGGATTGCGTTGAATCTATAAATTGCTTTGGGTAGTATGGACATTTTGATGATGTTAATTCTTCCAATCCATGACCATGGAACATGCTTCCATTTATTTGTGTCTTCCTTAATTTCTTTCTTCAGGGTTGTACAGTTTTCTGAGTACAAGTCTTTTACCTCCTTGGTTAAATTTATTCCTAGGTACATTATTTTCCTTGTTGCTATAGTAAATGGGATTTTTTCCCCTGATTTCTGATTCTGATATTTCATTGTTGGTATACAAAAATGTCTTCGATTTCTGAATATTAACTTTGTATCCTGGTGTTTTGCCAAATTCACTTATAGGTCAAGTAGTTTTTTGGTGTCATCTATCAGGTTTTCTATGTACACTATCATGCCATCTACAAACAATGACAGTTTTACTTCCTCCTTTCCAATTTGGATGCCTTTTATTTCTTTTTCTTGCCTTATGGTTGTGGCTAGGACTTCTAACACTATATTGAATAGAAGTGGTGAAAATGGACATCCTTATCTTGTTCCCAATCTTAGTGGAAAAGCTTTTAGTTTTTGCCCATTCAGCATAATGTTGGAGGTAGGTTTCTCATACATAGCATTTATTATGTTGAGGTATGCCCCCTTGATTCCCACTGTGCTGAGTGTTTTTATCATAAACAGGTGCGGTACCTTATCAAATGTTTTTTCCACATCTGTTGATATGATCTTGTGATTTTTGTCTTTCCTTTTGTTTATGTGATACATTACATTTATTGATTTGCAAATATTGTATCATCCTTGTATCCCTGGGATGAATCCCACTTGATCATGGTGTATGATCTTTTTAATGTATTGCTGGATGCGGTTTGCCAATATTTTGTTGAGGATTTTAGCATCTGTGTTCAGCAGCAATATTGGCCTGTAGTTTTCTTTCTTTCTTGTGTCTTTATCTGGTTTTGGGATTAGTATGATGCTGACCTCACAGAAAAGAGTTTGGGAGTCTTCCCTCTTCTTGGATTTTTTGGAATAGTCTGAGAAGGACAGGGGTTAGCTCTTCCTTAAATGTTTTGTAAAATTGTCCTGTGAAACCATCTGGTCCAGGGCTTTTGCATGCCTGGAGTTTTTTTAATACTGCTTCAATTTCGCCAGCTGTTAGTCTGTTCAGGCTTTCTGCTTTGTCTTCACTCAATTTTGCAACATTATATTTTTCACCCAGGTTATTTTTCACCCAAAAATTATATTTTGAAAACCAAGTTCACCCAGGTTTTCAAATTTCTTGGCATATGGTTGTTTGTAGTAATTTCTTACAATCCTTTGTATTTCTGTGGTATCATTTGTAATTTCTCCTCTTTCATTTCTGATTTTATTTGTGTCCTCTCCCTTTTTCTCTTAATGAGTCTGCTTAAAGGCTTGTTGATTTTGTTTATCTTTTCAGATAACCAGCTCCTGTCTTTATTGATTCTTTGAATTGTTCTTTTAGTCTCTGTGTCATTCAACTCTGCTCTGATCTTGATTATTTCCTTCCTTCTGCTCACTCTGGGCTTTGTTTATTGTTGTTTCTCTAGTTCTCGTAGATATTGTGTTAGGTTGTTTATTTGGAATGTTTGATCTTTTTTAGGTAGGCCTGTATTGTTATGAACTTCCCCTCTTAGGACTGCCTTCACTATGTCCCATAGGTTTTGAACTGTTGTATGTTCATTTTCATTTGCTTCCAGAAACTTTTTGATTTCTTCTTTAATCTCATTATTGACCCATTCATTGTTTAATAGCATGCTATTCAATCTCCATGAGTTTGAATGTTTTTGAGTTTTTCCCTTGAGGTTGGTTTCTAATTTTAAGCCCTTGTGGTCTGAGAAAATGAGGACATACACAGGGCCCAGAGACATATGAAAGGATACTCAGCATCACTAGCCATCAGAGATGCAAATTAAAACCTCAGTGAGATACCACTTCACACCAATCAGAATGGCTGTCAAAAACAAATCAACAAACAAGTGCTGGTGAGGATGTGGAGAAAATAAAACCCTAGTGCAAAGTTGGTAGGAATGCAGACTGGTACAGCTACTGTGGAAATCAGTTTGGAATTTCCTCAGAAAACTAAAAATGGATATGCCTTTTGACCCAGCAATTCCACTGCTGGGATTGTACCCTAAGAATCCTGAAACACCAATTCAAAAGAACCTATGCACCCCAATGTTAATAGAAGCACAATTTATAATAACTAAGAATTGGAAGCAACCTAAGTGCCCAACAGTAAATGAATGGATCAAAAAAACTATGGTACATTTATACAATGGAATACTGTGTAGCAGAAAGGAAGAAGGAGCCTCTAACCTTCGCAACAGCATGGATGGAACTGGAGAGCGTTATGCTAAGTGAAATAAGCCAAGCAGTGAAAGATGGATACCATATGATCTCACCTATAAGTGGAACCTAATCAACAAAATTAACAAGCAAGCAAAATATAACCAGTAACATTGAAATAAAAAAACAAACTGATAGTAACCAGAGGGGAGGAGGATAGGGGAAGACAGGGGAAAAGGTGGGGAAGGGTCATCAAGGAACATGCATAAAGGACCCATTAACAAAGCCAAAGGGGGAAGGATTGAGGGTGGGGCTGTGGAAAGTAGTGGCGGGAAAATGTTGATCCCCCAAAAAAGTGGACGGGGGAGGCTGGGAGCACTATGGGAAATTAAGAAGCCAAAGAACTGACATGTGCAGCCCACGGACATGAACTAAGAGGTGTGGGGATGATGGGATGGGGTGTAGTGCGGAGGGGATAAAAGGGGGAAAAATGGGACAACTGTAACAGCATACTCAATAAAATATACAAAAGAAAAAAAAGAACTTACATGCATGAACCATGGATGTGCACTAAGGAGGGGATTGCTGGAAGGAAAGGGGGTACTGGGTGTAGGATGGCAAAGGGGGAAAATTGGGACAACTTTAATAATGTAATCAATAAAACATTTTTTTTAATTCAAAATAAAATTCCTTTTTTACCATAATCCTATTTTGTTAATGTTTTTTACCTACTTAATTCAATTTACCTATTTAATTTAACTTAATATTCCATTGTACATGGATTTGGTTATAGAATTTTGTTTACTTTGAGTTTCTCAAAACCTTTGTCAATCTTCATGCAATTGTGATTTTTGAAATAAGGGTGTCCTAGATTCGGCAGAGATTCCCAGGTGGTTCAATTTTGTTTAATTCTACACAGTAGAAGGGAGGGCATTCCTCCTCCTACATCTACCAGCTCTTTAGGTGTCCATGGCCATACAGGTGTTTTGAGTAGCTTGCAAGTCTTCATACCATTGAAGGGGTACTGTCCCCCACAAGTAGATGGGAGCTGAACAGTCCCGAGGAACAATGGAGCCATTCCTTATGGAAAAACCATGGACAGAGTGATGGCTCTCACTGGGCTGCCCTGAGTGTGCAGGGCCCCATCTATATAAACTATTTGATTAAATAATGTATTTTTAAAAGTCATGAGCCTTCAATATATTATGTCTAGTGGTTGATGACGATTTAGTATAAAGGTTAGATAAGTACTTAAGTATCTTTTTATTGTCCAATGAGCACATGTGACGATTTACCCTAATGTCTAGGTAACATCTTTTCTTGAACAGGTCCAGAAAATATCTCTTCATATTCTTTATTGTCAAGTGTGCTATTCTTGGTTAAGATCCTATGTCCCTCAGCAAAGAAAAGATATCGACACTATTATTACTAATAATGTCATGGTTTTTTTGGAACTTTTTCATATTGAAATAATATTAGACCTTGTTGCCTCTGCACTTCTCTAACACCAGTTCTGTCATTCTGAATCCATCATTCCTTAGGAAGTTGCCTTATCCCTGTTGCCACCCAATGAATTCTGGTGTCCAATGACTCTCAAAAAATGACATTGTGCAATACTGATGACAACCACAAAAGCAAGTGTTACCTATAGCATGCAGGAAAAGTGTAAATGATCATTCCTTTTCTGGTCAAAAAGAATTATCATTTACACTTAAATCTACCATTGGAATTTTATAATGCAGAACAAACATCTTCCAACAGTGCCTCTCCTTCAACTCCTTAGGCTAAAATCACCGCACTCCTAGAATGTGATCTTTCAGGTTGAAACTGCAACCCCATCTTCCACACACCACCACAAGAGGGCAGGTAAAAGGAAGAGTCATGGACAGAGAGAGGAGCCCTGCTGAAGCAAGGAATGTCACACTCTCTTCCAACACAGCTGAGGACTAACCAGGATAACATGCATCCACACAGATCAGAGACCAGAGAGAATATTGATCATGAAGGCCCATAGGTGTTGAGAGCAATGGTTTCTAAAGTCCTCAGAAGGCATGGATATGGTCACTCTAGAAGACCACCTGTAGAGGGGTGAGTGGCCAACCTGGATGGGTAGGAGGGTCACCTCACAATTGGGTGCAGTAGCCTGGAGGCGGCACCACAACACCTACAACACATAGGCCCGTACAAGCTACTCAGGATGGAGGCTGTCACTGGCCCAAAGCCCTGAATTCATTTATTTTCCTCTAAGGGTAAATTACCCATAATCTATGTGTCAGCACCATCTGGCGGCTCGTTGTTGCCTCATCAGAGAAAGAACAACTGCACCTTTCGGAGGAGGACTTTGCTCACCAGACTGCCAGCTAGAACTCCTGCCCCGCCCAGCTACAGGGCTGAAGCCCCAACAAAAGCAGGAATTTCAATGTTCCCAGGATGTCTGATTGGCTCCATGTGCAGGGTAGAGCACTGAAGAGCACCCCCAGCAGGAGACACAGGTACTGCAGCCCACACTGAGTGCTGCCCTAGAACTCACCACCAGGGTCTGCGGGCCCCAGGAACCAGAATGGGACTTCAAATATTTGAAGAAAGGGCATCTGGCAATCGAATTTAGGTGGGTGTCCTATATTTTGTTTTGCTAAATCTGTCAATCTCAGCTATATCAGGCTTTACTCATTCCAGGAATCACCAGTAATGGTCCATTTATTATATCATTTCTCCATTATTATTTTTTTAAATTTTTTTATCATCTACAATACTTTTTTTTTTTTGGTAGCCTGAATGTTTTTAATGGAGAAAAGATCCCAGAAACTCTGAGATCCTGCCCATCATAACTGTTTTTAAATTTTCAGGTTTAAAACAGTTTAAATAACTGTTTTTTCCTTTCATTAATTTATTCAGCAAAAATTTGTTAAACTTATTCTTGCCTGGCACTGTGCTCTTTCCTTTTTCCACTGTTTTCTGACTTATTTTTCCCCAGTTTTCTGAGATACAATTGACATAACAGTGTTGTAAAAGTTTAAAGTATACAGCATAATGGACTGGCCTACATATAATGTGAAATGATTACCACAATAAGTTTAGTTAACATCTATCATCTTATACAGAGGCAAAAAAGAAAAAATTTTCTCCTTGTGATGAGAAGTCTTATAATTTATTCTCTTAATAACTTTCAAATACACCAGACAGCAGTGTGAACTATAGTCATCATATTGTACATTAGATCCCTAGTACTTATTTATCTTATAACTGGAAATTGGTAGTTTTGATCATCTTCCTACAATTTCCCCTATTCCCACACCCTCACCTCTAATAACCACAAATCTGATCTCTTTTTCTATGAGTTAATTTTTTTCTTTTCTTTCTTCTTTTTTTAAATTTAGATTTCACATATAAGTGACATCGTGCAGCAGATGTCTTTGTCTGATTTATTTCACTTAGCATAATGCCCTTAAGGTCCATTCCTGTTGTCACAAATGGCAGGATTTTCTTCATTTTCCATGGCTCAATAATATTCTACTTTACATTGTTAGGGCTTAGAGAAGGCCACACCAAAGTATCCCACAAAGGCATATTGTTACACAAAGTAAAGTTATTTGACAAACAGCCAGTGTAAGAAGAGCGCATTACCCTCCCTTGTCTCCTTGAATTCAGAAAATAAATCTCCCTTCTGAAAGGCGCCCTCATATAACCTTCTCACTGGAGCTAAGAGATCCAGGGCCCGAGAGCCTATATAAACAAAACTTGTTGTCTTTTTATTAATTTATTACCAAGACCAAACTTTGTTTGGGTTCCTCACTAATGAATACCCAAACCTTAGATTCCTTTCTAATGAACACTAACTTTTTCTTTGACCTGTCAGTTCTTCACAAATGTATTGTTTCTTTGTCTAGAAAAGTATAAAATGCTGGTGAGGTCATCATTTCTCTGAACATTATTTATTATTCTCCTGTGTGTACATATCATATTGGATTTTTTTCTCCTGTTAATCTAAACTTATGTCAATTTTATTATTAGTTCAGCTACAAAAACTTGAGAAGGAGGAAATCCTCCCCTTTCCCTGACAAAAATGTATGTACCACTTTTCTTTATCCATCACCTGTTGGTAAATACTTGGGTGTTTCCATACCTTAGCTACTGTGAATAATGCTGCAATGAGCATGGGGGTGCAGATATATCTCTTTGATATAGTGTTTTGATTCCTTGGACATATTCTCAGAATGGAATTGCTGCATCATATGGTAATGCTATTTCTAGTTTTTTGAGAAACTCTTATGCTGTTTTTCATAATGGCTATACCAGTTTACAGTCCCACCAACAGGGAGCAGGGCCTTTTTCTCCACATCCATGCCAACATTTATCTCTTATCTTTTCAATGACAGTTACTTTAAAAGGCGAGAGGAGAGAGCTTACTGAAGTTTTGATGTGCATCTCCCCAGTGATTAGTGATGTTGAATACTTTTCATGTACTGTTGGCCATCCATATATCGCATGTGGAAATGTTTATTCAGGTCTTTACCCAATTTTTAATTGGCTTATTTGCTTTCTGCTACTGAGTTGTATAAGTTCTTTACATATTTTGAACATTAACCCTTTATTATATGCATGATTTGAAAATATTTTTTCCCATTCTGTAGGTTGCTTTTTTGTTTCCATGATTGTTTATTTTGCTTTGCAGATACTTTTTAGTGTGTTGTAATCCCACTTGTTTATTTTTATTTTTGCTTGTGCTTCAGGTGTCATATCCAAAATCATTGTCAAAACCTCAAGAAGGTTGTTTGTCCTATGTTTTCTACTAGGAGTTTTATGGTTTCTGGTATTGCATTTAAGTCTTTAATCCATTTGAGTTCATTTATATGAGTGGTGTAAGACAGGAGTCAAGTTTCATTTTTCACAAGCGAATATCCCATTTTCCCAATATCATTTATTGAAGAAACTGTCTTTTGTCCATTGTGTATTCTTGGCTTCCTTGTCAAATATTTGTTACCATATAGGATACCTCTTAAAAGATTGTTTTCCAAAAAGGCACATAGTCTTCTAGTCCAGGCAGAGACATAGGTAAACATGCTTCGCCTCCTCACTCAATTACAGAAAAAATACAACTGGACTACAAAACAAGAATCACCCAGAACCATCACAAAATTGAGCTATATGGAACTCCAACAATCAAGGATTTAAAGAAGCCACATTCATCCAGAGGGGTAGGATGGGTGGGACACGGAGACAGGGGAGAGCAGTGGAGAGGTGGCAAAACAGGTGGTCCCACATTCACATGTGGTGGATAAAAATCAGGAGGGATATTTTGGGATTGAGGCATCCCAGCCACAGGCCACACCAGATAGCCCAGGGTTCCAGCTCCAAGAAGATAAATCCCCATTACTTCTGGCTGTAAAGACCAGTGGGGGTTGGGGCAGTGGACGAAATTAGCAGATTTTCAGGAAACTCCCATTAAAAGGCTTCATAGACTTAGAACTTATGCAGATGCACCCCCTCTGGGATTCAGCACCAGGGCAACAGCTGGAAGGGCACCAGTCACATATGGGGAGAAACTGAAGTGATTGGAATCAAGGCTAGTGCCAGGCAAACCTCCAGAAGCCAGTCAGTGGCACTTTCCCCTCTCTTAGCCCTCCCCACACACGGAAACACAAAATGGTGAAGCAGGTGGTCCTGCCCTGGTGATTATCTAAGGCTCCTCCCCACACAATTTATAGGTGTCTTTTCTACAACAGGCCATGCTGCTAAGACAGGGAGTCAAAGCAGCTCTACCTAATACACAGAAACAAACACAGGGAGGCTGCCAAATTGAGAAGTCAAAGAAATATGGCCCAAGTGAAAGAAGAAGAAAAAAACCCAGGAAAAGAACAAAAAGAAATGGAGATAACCAACCTATCAGATGCAGAGTTCAAAACACTGAGGATAAGGATCCTCAAAGAACTCATTAAGTATGGCAAGAGCATAAAAAAGACCCAGGCAGAAATGAAGGTAACATTAAGTGAAATATAGAGAAATCTACAGGGAACCAACAGTGGAGGGGATGAAGCCGAGAGTCAAATCAACAATTTGGAACATAAGGAAGAAATAAGCATTCAACCAGAACAGCAAGAAGAAAACAGAATTCAAAAAAACAAGGATAGTATAAGGAGCCTCTGGGACTTCTCCAAACATCCAACATCCAAATCATAGGGGTGCCAGAAGGAGAAGAGGAAGAGCAAGAAATTGAAAACTTATTTGAAAAAATAATGAAGGAAAACTTCCCCAATCTGGTGAAGGAAATAGACATGCAAGTCCAGGAAGATCAGAGAGTCCCAAAGAAGTTGGACCCAAGAAGGAACATGCCAAGACACATCATAATTACACTACCCAAGATTAAAGATAAGGAGAGAATCTTAAAAGCAGCAAGAGAAAAGCAGAGAGTTATCTACAAAGAAGTTCCCATAAGACTGTCAGCTGATTTCTCAAAAGAAACTTTGCAGCAAGAAGAGACTGGCAAGAACTATTCAAAGTGATGAAAAGCAAGGACCTATAACCTAGATTATTCTATCCAGCAAAGCTATTATTTAGAATTGAAGGGCAGATAAAGTACTTCCTAGACAAGGTAAAGCTAAAGGAGTTCATCATCACCAAGCCATTATTATGAAATGTTAAAGGGACTTATTTAAGAAAATGATCAAAACTATGAACATTGAAATGGCAACAAATTCACAACTATCAATAACTGAATCTGAAAAACATACTAAGCAAACAACAAGAACAAGAACAGAATCATAGATATGGAGATCATTTGGAGGGTTGTCACCTAGGAGGGGAAAGGGGGAGAATGGGGAAAGAGGTCAGGGATTAAGAAGCATAAATTGGTAGGTACAAAATAGACAGGGTGATGATAAGAATATTATAGGAAATGGAGAAGCCAAAGAACTTCTATGCATGACCTATGGACATGAGCTGAGGAGGGGAATGCTGGATGTAATGGGGGTACCAGGTAGAGGGGGACAAAGGAGGGAAAATTGGGACAACTGTAATAGCATAATCAATAAAATACATTTTTTAAAAAGGGAACATAAGTAAAAATATTTTCCAAACTTTGGCATATGTGTATATTTACCTTGATTTTTACATAGAGATGGGAGTATGGGTTTTGCAGCAATGACTGTGAGTCCTATCTTATATGGATATTCATGTAAAAAACCTATTTTTTCCTGCCTGGATACTTATACTATACATGCATATCTAACAAACCTATTGATCATCATAAAATAATCATAAAATAATACTTTATTTTACCTAATTATTTGTATGGCCAGGTCAGGGTTAGCTGTCTGAAAACTACATCTTACTCATCATTAAATCCATGGTGCTCATTCGTGGCATAGGACAATTACTCAATAAAAATTGGTTGAATAAATAATTAAGTTAATTCCATTCAAGGAAAAAAACAATAAGGTAGGAAAAAAGCAGAAAGTTGAAAAAGTGCAAGGCCCCTCAAGTAATCTCTTCTGTAAGGAACTTAGGATCTGCGTGTGAACGTGCTAGAAGATGCAGTTAAAAATGGAGTCACTATCATGTTGTGGATGGCTAAGCTGAAGAGTTTTTTTTGTTTTTTTGTTTTTTTTAATTTGGGTAGCACCAGAAAACAAATGATGTGTTTTAGATTGGTAAGTGGTAAGACTGTTTATTTCCTGAGCTGCAGAGGCCTGTTTCCCATCAGGTATGTAATGATAACTTTATAGGACACTGAATCATGGTAGACAGTTACGAGAACAGATTCAGCAGAATGAAAGCATCATTCCAGAGTCAGGGCACTATCTGTTTGCTCAAGCCTTGGCCAACTTTAAGCAAGGCGGCATTTTTATTTTTTAGTCTCTTGTAGTATTTAGGGAACAAATAACATGCTCTTTCATAATTGCATAACAGCCCTTGGGGACTGTTGACTTCACATTTTTATACTTCATCTCATTAAGATGAGGGGTCAAAAACCAACCTTCACATTCACTTCTCTAAGTCTTACTAATGAATGGTCTTCTAGCAAACTATACTACATGACTGTTTCTATGGCATGGAGTTTTGTTGACAACCATAATGTCTAAAATTAAATTGTATGTAGAGTTCAGATTCACAAAAGCCTTTCATGTATAGTGACATATTTTTGGAATGCCAGGATAAAGTAGAAGGATGAAGTCATCTAATTAGAACGGGCATTTTTGAAGTTGTTGTTTTGGGGTTTTTTTTGTTTGCTTGTTTTTATGTAAAAAGATGCCTTCGAGAATTGGATAAAAATTACTGACTTACCCACAACAAGATATGCACATAATATCATGTAGTTCTCAACCCTCTAAAGTCCATTCATGTAATTCCCCTCTCCGAGGAGTTTGGGAAACCCAGGTTCAAAATCCACAAGAATATAAGTAATCAGTAAATGCTAATTATTTAGAATGCTGCTGTACCAAGACCACAAAATATCATAAAGTACTAGATATATTGGTTTCCTAATTTCTCAACATAGAAATCAATTTGAATTTAAACTGGCTTAAAATAATGTAACTCATTATTATTTATTCAGTTATTTATTTATTTAGTTAGTTACTTATTATTATTTTTTTAGTTATTTATTCCACAAGTGCTTATGACAATCTACAAAGTGCCATGCTAGGATTAGGAGGGAAGCAGGGGAACCAAAGCTGTGTAGTGTGTGTCCTCAAGCAGACTATAATATAGAAGTTTTAAAAGTCCTACAGAAAAAATGCTAATGCAAAACTGAGTGTTACCTGTCATTAGAAAAAGTACTGATAATGTAATGTTATGTCATGAGGTTCTAGAAGAAGAGGTAAATGGGGCTATCAAGGTATATCAAAGGAAAGCTTCAAGAAGTGTTTCAACATCTATTAGTCTGTTTCTATTTTATCTATTTTGTTCTTTAGATTCCACATATAAGTGAAATCATATGGTATTTGTCTTTGTCCAACTTATTTCATTCAGCATAATACCCTCTAGATCTATCCAAGCTATCACGAAAAATAAGAGTTCATTCTTTTTACGGCAGAGTAGTATTCCATTGTGCATACAAATGGGTAGTTACAGAATTTTTACAGAGATATAAATTACAACATAGGGAACGTAGTCAATAATATTATAATAAGTTTTGGGGGTCAGGTGGGTACTAGAAATACTGGGGGATGACTCTGTAAAGTACATGATTGTCTAACCACTGTGCTGTACATTTGAAACTAATACAGAATAATATTGAATGTAAACTATAATTGAAAAATAAAACATAATATTAAAATTTTAAAAACACTACTGTTTCAGCTAGGCTTTGAATAATGGACAGGATTATATATGAGGAGGTTAAGAAAGAGGTCACCTTGGTGAGAACAAAGCTGTGCCTGGCACAGAGGAGGCCCCGACACAGTTAGTCAACAAATGAACAAAGAAAGGAATATGAAAAGGGAAAGAAGATGGCCAGTCCAAGCCCCTTGTAAGGCACAGGGAGCAATTCATTTTGATGAAAGTAAACATGAAGGGGAGTTGTGGGAATTAGGTGGGAAAATAGGCTGCAACAACGGGCGAGGAGAAGTCGTTAGGGGTCCTGAGCTACAGAGAAGCCAAACCAGAGCTGTGCTTCAGTGAGACAAAAAACAGGACCTGAAAATCTATATTACTCTTTAATGTGATGGAATATGAAATACAATTAGATTTCAAATCACCACCCAAATGTGAAACTAATCCTTCTGAAATTGTAAAAATGACCTGTTATTGTCAAAATAGAAACACACACTTCCTACCACCTGGAGGAAAATGCCACCACTGTGACATCGGAGCATTTACCCTGCCCTCATGTCCCAGGATGGGGCTATTTTACTGTTGGTTAGCTGTTGTGATGGAACTCCTGCTCCTCTCCTCTCCTTCCCCCAATGTCAATGTTATGAGCCTCTGCCAAATCCCCAGGCTTTAACATCTACACATGGGAGGTCATTATAAATTAATTTAAGTCAATAATTATAACAATGGTGCAATTTCTAAAACATCTTTATGTGTTATCTTATTCACGCATTATAACAGCATCTTTTGAGGATTGTCCTCATTTTACTCAAGTCAGTAATTGGTAGGATAAAGTTCATGGAAAGATCTTGAAATGTCAAAGAGAAACTGCTATTTATTTTTTTTTTTGTTTCTGATGGGCAAAAATGTATAGATCTATAATGTCATGCAAATAAATAACCCCACCACTTATACCTATAGTGAGATTCTATATTGTCTCTCTGCTTTTAACATATTTTCAGCTACATGTCTTTAAATTATAAGCCTACAAGGAAAGGATGGTAGGTACTTTGTCAAAACCTAAACAAAAAAATGTAAAAATGAAAATAAAACATGTATAAGGTAAGTTACAATCAAAATACAGCCTTAACATATATAACAAAACAAAAATTTTAAATGGCAAAGTCAAATGGAGCATCATAAAGACATCTCATAATTAAGCTGTTTCTGATATAACTTTTTAATAACCCTGGGGTGTCAGGTTTTTCTAGAATATGAGTATTCATCTGGTTTTCTAGCATTTTTACTACTGATAATTTGTACTTGCTTTCAGCAACCTTTGAGAAAAGAATGTTTTTCAAAAAGCCAATAGAGAGAGAATAATAAATTTTGTAAATGGAGTCCAATGTCAATCAAAGACCACTTAAGAAGACCTTTAAAAATTTCTAGTGTTATAACTAAGATTTATCAGCAGGATTTAAAGGCTAGAGAAAAAGCTGGTTTGAGCCTACATAATCTCGTTCGCAACCCAAAGCCACCTGTGCAGGCACATCAATAATACGGATAAAAGCCTAATTGAGATGAGTTTAACAGAGAATGGGAGGAGCATAATTTAACAGTGAATAGGTTCATGGACCCAGTTCAAATGTGGCCACGGAGGCTTGCCCACACCAACAAGCAATCTTGAATGCCAGTAGGTGTCCAAGAATGCAACTCAATTCTCTCACTATTTATCTGGACAAATTGTATTCCAAAGTATCTGTACCTTTTTATATTCCTGCCAACAATGAATGAGCATTCCTACTGCTCCTTCGTCAGCATTTGGTGTTGTAAGTGTTCTGGATTTTGGCTATTTTAATAGGTGTGTAGTGGCATACCATTATTGTTGTAACTTGTATTCTCCTTATGATATGTGATGTGGAACATTTTTTTTCATATATATATATTTGCCATCTTCTTTGGAAAAGTATCTGTTAAGATCTTTAGCCAATTTTTTAAAAAACTAGGTCCTTTGTTTTCTTGTTGTTTAGTTTTAAGAGTTCTCTATATATTGTGGAAAACAGTCCTTTATCATGTGTGTGGGGGTTTTTTACCTATATTTTCTTCAAGTTTGTGACTTGTTCTCAAATATATTAGCACTTATAAATTTGATATAATTTATAATATTTGATATAATACTTAAATTGTTTTATTGGGGAAAGAAAACTTTCCGAAGCATTCAAGTTATTTTTGTTCATTTAGTAAATTAAACATACAAAAAGGACAATCTTAAGTTCCCTGAAGTGTTCCAATACAATATAGAAATTTAGAAACATTTATACATAAAAGTACAAGTTGTCAAAACCACAAGGAGATATCTATCACCTCACACCTGTCAGAATGGTTATTATCAATAACACAAGAAGCAATAAGCATCAGAGAGCGTGTGCAGAAAAGAGAACCCTCATCCACCATTGGTGGGAATGCAAATTGTTGCAGCCACTATGTAAAACAGCATGGAAGTTCCTCAAAAAAAATAAGAATAGAACTACCATATGACCCATCAATTCCTCTTCTGAATATTTACCTGAAAAATATGAAAACACTTATTTGTAAAGATATGTTTATTACAGCATCAAGACATGGAAATAACCTGAGTGCATGGAGGAATGACTGGATAAAGATATGTGATATCACACACATATGCATACATACACACACAGGAATATTACTCAGCCATAAAAAAGATGAAATATTGCCATTTGTAACAACATGAATGAATAAGTCAGATGGAAAAGGACAAAAACTAATTTCATTCATATGTGGAATACAAAACAAAAAATAACAAACTAACAAAACAAAGAAAGACAAACTCATCGATACCAACAACAGAATGGTGGTTACCAGAGGGGAAGGGGGGGTTGGAAAAAAGCAAAACTGGTAAAGGGGTCAAATAAATGGTAATGGGAGCAAACTAGACTTTGGGGAGTGATCATACAATAGAGTACCCAAGATGTCAAATTATAATGTATTCATGAAAATTATATGATCTTGTTAACCAATGTTACCCACAATAAATTTAATTTTTTTTAATTAAAAAATTCTTAAAATCACACATTGAAACCAATTACTCAATTACCCAATTTAATTTGAACTTACTAGGCTATTATTCCAAAAGGCTGGAATTTACTCATTTTAAGCAATCATAGTACTAAATATGAACAGATTTTTCCTTAACACACAAATATTAATGCTATAATTTTGACTCAAACACTGTAATACTCCATTTTTTATTTTTTTGAGATGGAAAAGTGCATGTTCAATAACGTATACAATCACCATCCCAATGAACTGAGATTACTTTAACCAGAGATTTGATAAAAGAGCGAATAAATAGATGGGTGGATATGTGTGTGTGTCAAGGTGTCATTTCCTGATGTTCATAATCCACCATATAATTGAGCTACATAGCTACCTGCCGCTGCATTCCCTAGAATCTCAATGAGCAAAAGCTGCTGTAAAACATGTCCCTATTTCCCCCACCACATATTGTCTGTGCCCACACGTCTCACAGTTATCCTATTTAATACAAATCCTTTAGCTCTCTCTCCCTAAAGCAAGGTTGATGGCACCTCAAATGAATCTCCCTCCTCTGTGCTTCTGGAATATGTTGCTGATACTTCTCCTGTACCAGTTAGCACATTCTGCTTTGTGCAATGTATTTAGTTGAATTTATGTGTTACTCTCCTCTCTGAATTGTAAATTTCTTAACAAAGGAAATTTTTGTGCTTAACTTTTTTATCCCAGCACATGTCAAACAAAGCACAATCACTTAGTACTAACTTATAACAAACATACTTATTTGAATTGCAAAGTTTTGTGGTTAGTGCTTAATTAGCAAAAAGTCAGAACGGTATGTCGATTCAGGCTATTAATCAGAAATAAGGTACAGAAAGTTGGGACAGTTGAAGTGACCATGAGGAGATTCTGCACAAGCCCGTGTGGCCTCAAATAGAAAGGCAGCACAGTTTGAGTCTTAAATCACTGTCCCTAGACTGTCTGGGTATGAATCCTAACTCTTCACTTTTCTAGCTGGGTATTCTGGGCAAGTTACTTAATCTGTGACTCAGTTTCTTATTCCATAAAAGGGGCCTAACTCAAGCCTTTAAAACTCAGAGGATGGTTATGACGGTTAGATGAGATAAAACCTGCAGAGCACTTAGATTAATACCTGTCATATTGTCATACAGAAAGCACGCCCCTACACAGAATACACCATTAATAAAGCCTTCTGTGGACACTGATAGTGAGTGTTTAATAAATGTTATCTACTATTATTAATTCAATATAACTGTTCTCCTTTACTCTTTCCTATGTACTAAAAGAAGTCTGAATTATGGAATGCAAAAGAGAAACTGGGCAAAGAGAAATTTTATCCTAGAAAATCACATTCGAAGGCTCTCAACACTTCTTTGCCTGATAAACTTCCCAAGGATCAGATGACTTCGAAGCAAGAAAATAGTAAAAAAAAAAAAAAAAGTGAAAGAATTAATATTTCTCCTACCCTAACAAATGAAGAATGCATAATACATAGCCCCAGGTTCTTAAAACTTTTTTAATTGAATAAATAAGAAAGGTACCATTTATCTAAAAACAAGATAAATGCTATAGCATGTTAATTGCTAATTCTTAATTAAAATATGTATTTTTATACCTGTTTATCTATCTAGATACTCCCAGAAAATTTTTTATTAGAACTACAAAAATTAAGATTGTTAACTCTAAACAAACTTTAGGCAGTGATAAAATTAACAAGGAAATGGTTGAGGTCAGTTAAGAATTAGTAAATTAAGTACCAAATTATACATATAAATTGTTATTTACTTAAATTTCCTCTAAAATAGTTATATTAAAGTCCTGTTGCTGGAGGAGTAAAGTGCCCCGGGTCTTTTCAGGACTCTTGGTCTTTGGGGACCAACACAAATCGATTGAGGGAAGAAGGACAAAAATTCCCTGGATCCCTGCAGGATTAATTTATTTGAAAAGAAAATAATAGAAAAATACTCAACATGCAAAAGTCTTCTGACGAAAATGAAGGAAAACCATAGAACATGCCAAAGGCCAAGGAAGGCCACCCTTCAGAAGATGTACCACAGGAGGCAGAAGGAAATTCTCAGTCTTCCGAAGAAGGTGTAAGCCAGAAAGCAGAATGAAACCCTAGAAACGGGCTGACTCAACCTGTCCAGGGATTGAAATAGGACAGTCTTGTTAGGTATTTGGACCCTGAAGAAATGCTAAGAGGAGTAGATGAGTTGGAAAGGCTTAGGGAAGAAATAAGAAGAGTAAGAAACAAGTTTGCAGTGATGCATTGGAAGCAAAGACATTCACGCAGATGTCCTCATCCTGTGTGCTTCAGGCCTTGAATTCTATTTTTTTTATCTGATAGTAAAATCTGGCCCCTGCTTTCTTTCTGTTAGCTTTTCCTGATGTATCTTTTACCTTCATTTTACTTTTAAGCATCTGGTTGAATTTTGTTTTAGGTAGTTTCCTTGTTACCAGTATCTTTCTGGATTTGGTATTTTGACCCATTCTCCAGGTCTATTTTTCAGTTAGAAAAGTTTCACACAGATGCATGAAAATATGTTCATCCCATATTATAAAGTAAAACATAACAAGTTACAAAGCAGCATATTTAGTATCAGCTCATATTATGTAGGATAAAAATCCCAAATTGGTATGTGTGCATATGTATACATACACACATACATCAAAAACTTAACTGCTTATTTATTCGTGGTGTGAGTTTTCTTTCTGCTTATATGTAATTTTTAATGAACAAGTGTCACAGGCAATTAAAATTTTTTAAATAATAGAATCAAGTAATTTGCAACCAGCTTATAAGTGCAATGGGGGCACCTAGACTCTTAATGAAATAACTATTAAAATGTAAACCTCAAATCACCTCTGGATCTTTTAGCCAGAAGAATAAAACTGGCAATTATTACAGAAAAAAATTAAATAGTTATATTATATTATCATTTTTGTCTTAATTGTGGAAGTTTTCAATACCCCATGTCATTCATGCCTTTCATTAGTCTAGATGCTCAAACTCAAAAACTTAATTGAATTTTAAAGCTTTTATGATTCATAAAGCCACCATTCAATCGTCTTAATTGTGGGTCAAATGTCCAAAGGACATAACTGTCCTTGGTGGCATACAGTGCTGCTCTGGTGGAGGCAAGAAATTCAGTTATGACACATGTCCCAGGACATCGCCAACTTCTACCTCAGACCTGGTCCTCACTCATGCACAATGCGTATTTCCTTGTTTTCCTAGCAGACATTATTACTTTTTGAGCTTATTCTAATTCCTGATATTAACCAAATCTGCCAGTGTCAATGAAGAATGCTTCTAAATACAAAAAAACTTCTCCTTAGAATAGGAAAAAAAAGTCAAGAAGGCCAAGCTTTGAATTCTGCCTTTGTCACTAACTCATTTAAGGAACGTAGGCTAATGACTACAGTTCAGTTTCTTTATCTGTGAAAAGAGAAATGTACCACCTCCCTGTGATTGAGATGATTCAGTGCAATGCCTGACCTTTCATATAACAGTAGCTACTATAATTGCCCAAATTATCATTATAGATTCAGAAAGCTCAGAACAGAAAGACTACATATACTATAATTCTACAAATGAACAGGTGAGAAATACTTTTTCCATTCTAGTCCAATCACTAATTCCTTTGAAGTTGGGAGGAGACCAAGGTACTCAGGGGAACACTAGGTAGTTCTTTGACGTCTGCCTCTGTTGAATCCTAGCTTTTATCCTTGGATAAATACTCCTGACTGTCTTCCAGGCAACTCCAAAAGAGTGAAAAGAACATGCCTAGAATCTCAGAGTTAGAAGAGTCTCAAGAAGAGAGACAGGGTAGGTCTCTTCACAGAGGTGGACGGACCAACCATCCAAAACAGATGGCTATCTATTCTTAGTGTTAAAGATCTCTAAGGATTGAACTTTCCTATATTCCTTGGTTACCTGTTTCAATGTTTAATCCTTTCTTTATAGTTATGTCCATCTTTATGACCAACTGAACTTTTTCTCTTTGCTACAATTTAAAAGTATTTCCTTTTATTTGGTCTCCTGTGGAAGTAAAGAACATCTGTTCTGCATCTTTCATATAATAACCTTTCAAATACTTGAAGACAGTTAAATCACCCCTTGGTCTTGCCTTCTCCAAGTTAAACAGTTCTGATCCCACTGAGCCCTCTCTTAGGAGCTGGTCCCCATTCCTTACATCACTTTTGCTGATCTTCGCTGGCCCTTCTCCAGGCTCTCCATACATCCTTTGCCAAATGAAAAGACCAAAATCGAACACAGCAATAATGCCAAATAAAGCAGAGGGATTACTTTTCACTTCTGTATCCCTCTCCTGATAAAACATTCCAAGTGGTGTTCTTGCCCTATTTTCCAAAAATATATTGCTCTTTCTAATCCTCTTTGCTTTGTAACCGTATATACTATCATCTTGTGGTACCTTTCTCCAAGGCAGATATCAGATTTCAGGTGCTTCAAATAATCCCTCCTTGTCAGTAAGGATCAAATTTAGAAGCTCACAGCTTCAGAACATTTTTCTACCTTCCATAAAACTAAAATAGAAAAGCTGTGAAAGCAAAATCAAAACTCATACAATCCACAAAATAACCAGCAACATTTATATCTTGATGACATTTTGAAAAACATGTTTTCCTCATATGTATGTAGAAATTCATTTTCTTCTTATTTAAGAATGATATAATCTGACAGACCCTATAAGCGTACCTTGCAAACAAACCACACAAAAAAATGAAAAGGTTAAAATTTAAAGAAGTTGTCAATAAATGTATGAAAATGGAGTCCTCATTACATTTTTTTCATTACATTTTAAATCTGGTTTGAGTTCTGCAATTTTGACCTAAGTCCATTTTATAATAACACACATTAAACATATATATTTTTAAATATCTGCTTGATTTAAATGTCTAAATATATAATAACACATAGAAGTGAGTTTTTAAAAGATACATGTAGATATAGGTCTTGGTGATGTGTTTTTTTTTTTTTAATGATGCAGGTTCAAAATGCCTGAGTTAAATCACAGAACTCAGGTGAGGTCATGGGTTTCATACCTAGAACTTATTGTCAATGGTAGATAAACATTAATGTTGCAAACTGGATGACAAATTATCTTACTACTACCTTGTCCATAATGCATCCAGCAACTGGCACTATCAAACCTGAATCAAAAAGATTTTTTTTCAACTTGTTGTTGAGAACCTACTATTTATCAGGCACTATAACTGACTCTGGTGAGGCAGTGCAGCAAGAGAAAAAAGATACCTGTTCATATGGAGCTTACATGTAGCTGAGGAAAAAGACTGTATTATCTATCAATCAATCAATACAAACAAAAATGTATTAGGTAATAAGACCTCAGAGGAAAAAGATAAAGCAATGTTATGGCACGTGACTGAGTAGCTGGCTTAGACTGACAGTCTGGGGATATCTCTACTGAGAGTTGATGTGCACTGAGGTCTGAAGGACAAGAACGGTACCAACCATACCATGATTGATCAGGCAGAGAATTTCCCAGACCAAAAATAAAAAGTCAGCGCAGAGCCTATGTCAAGATGATTCATGTTCACAAAGGAAAAAAATCAGAACTATCGGTTAATATTGAAAAAAAGAGGAAAAGCATTGGAAACAAGAATCATTTTAAACCTATACATAAGAGCCTCGAATTCCACAAACAGATCATTGCTTCTACTCCAGCCCCTTTTGTTTGAAGATTATTAACTATTACAAAGAGGGACAATCCCTATTAAATGGGAATGTTTTGTTGCCCCTATGTCAATAAATTGCATTTATTTATTGCTGTTAGCTTTTCCAAAACTATTTAGAATTAGAATATTTTAAAATCACAGAAAAAAGTTTTAAAGGAGTCCAAATTTATTCTTAGGCTGAGAAAGTTTGTTATTGCTGTCCAAATCCAGGTGCAAAAACATTTTTGCTAATGTTACAAATTCACTACTTAAGAGAGAAAGGCTACCCAAACACACCTGCACCTTTTCAGAACTGATTTAATATTGTGTTAAAGTAAATATATTAAGGACATGAATGTTTAGTCATCAAAAAGTTCTAGTGCCCAATTTACTACTTAGAGTGAACGAAAAAAGTTACTTGGATTCTGATAAAGATAAACCTACATTTCCAGACTTCCTTTCCAAGCCCAACATTATCAAGTAGTACTTGATGCTTATGATTTCACTTTGATATGTGCTTGGTCATATGACTGACATGATTAAGGATATATAGAATATAATTAAATAAAGTAAATACTATAAAAAGAATTTTAGTATTAAATGCCTGAATCTTAGTATGTGTTGTTAATACTAGCTATTTTTGTCATCACTTAAACAGTGGAGGCATAAAGTAAAATTGCCTCTGACTAACTCAGCCAGTGTGGTACCAGAACACAAAGTACCCAGACAATAGGTCTTGGATTTCGCAAGGGCAGAATCAAGCCTTTGCCCTCAAATAAGCATTTTCTGGCAGACTCATAATTTTACTCATCCCTGATACCCTGGCACAGTTAAAACCAACATGTGTCCCACTTATCCTTCATCCCTCAGATACTATTGAGTTTCTGCTCTGGTATTTGTCCACTCTAACCACAGATCTTTTGCCTGGACTACAGATTTAGAAACAGCTGGGGATTTGCTTTGTTTTTTAATTCCAGAGTTAATGATAATGGCCCGTAACCAGAGCTATGATAACTAAGTGTGTTTTAATAACTCTTTAGAGTTTTAAAATAGGGCTTCTGAAGACTGATTTAACCCCAGAGGTGAAGTAGGAGACTCCAACGGAAAGCCCTGAACAGAGAGTTGTTTGTTACGGAGATACCAGATAAAAGTGATTAGCAGATAATATTCGTAGAAAAATCCAAGAGACAATCCAGAAAAGTTATTACCAAAGTGAATCCAACAATGAATACTAAAGATAATAAAACAAATTGAGCTTATCCCAGGAATGCATGGATAGCTTATTATTAGAAATTAAATATCTTTCACCACTTTAAAAAGGGGGAAAAACATCATCCATCTCAGTAAACTGCATATAGTCCCTTTCCATGCCAAACACACATGTGCATGCACACATACACCACTATAAGCAGAGGAAGAGTAAACACTGTCCTTTTAAAATGAGAAGCACCCTGGCTGGGTAGCTCAGCTGGTTAGAGCATCATCCCAATACACCAAGGTTGCATGTTTGACCCCTGGTTGGGTCACATACAAGAATCAACCAATAAATACATTTTAAAAAATGGACAAACAAATCAATCAGTCGATCTCAGATCAATAGATACAAATTAAAGAAAATAAATAAAATAAAATGAGGAGCAACACAAAAAAGCTCACTTCCATCAATACTTCCATCCACCCACCCATATACGGGAGTGCCTTACAAGGACAATAAAAATATAAGAAATTAAGCAAAATGATTGAAAGACATTAAATTATTACTTACAAACAATATGATTACCTACATTGAAATCTTACTCCCCTAAATAATTTTTCTAGAAATCATATATTTAAATAAATGTATGAGAGGAAAAAAGCAAGAGAAATAAATATTCTAAGGTAGATGCATAAGGAGAGGAGGAACAGAAATGTGGTTGACAATGAAATGATAAAAAAGAAAACTTTTTTTTCTCATTAAAGTGGAGCTTAGGGAGCATTTGAGATCCTGTTCCCCAGTGTACGTCATCAGTTTGACTCAAATAAATTCATAATTTTTTTTTTAAAGGAGGAGCCTAGCAGGTACTCGACAGCATGCTATGCAATGAGGAGTAAGTCAATTCAACTCTATGTTCCTGAGGTTCTTAAAATAAAAAGGAAGTGGGAGGCATGACATCACATTTGTTTTCTCAAACAAATACCTTCAATATTCTTGGCTCATGTATTAATTTTTCTGTACAATTTCCTTCCCTTCATCACATCTCCTAAATCATGCATGAGACTTTTTGTCCTGATTGATGACTGGATTGGTGTTTTTCCTCTCATCTATGAAAACAGGCACTACCATCAGTGTACTTTCAAGCTCACCCAGCATTCAGAAGATCACAATATTAAAAATTCAGACAAAAGGAGTTCTGAGGCACCAATAATATAACTTGACAACTTCATTTATAGTTCATGAATGAAACATTGTTAATTGAATGTCAGACTCTTTATAAAGTCAACATAGGATTTCTAAAATCAACATCATTCAAAAACTCATGAGTAATATTGAAACTACTGAATAATTTTGCTTTTAATCTTCATCATAATCCTCACCAGAAAATAGAGCTTATGTTCTTACACCTAGTCAGCATTTTTTATGGTCTATGTCCTGGTACTCTGGGTAGTAGACAAGATAGGTAAGAGGTAGTAGAACATATTATGTATTTGGGGTGTGTGCGTGTATGTGTGTGTGTTTGTCTGGGGTAGAGAGGTTGTAAGGAATGGGTAAGGGAAAATGTAAAAAAAGAAAACAATTCCAGGGAAGAAAAAGAGTACTAGCTAAGTGAGACATTTTGAATAAAAGTCAAGCAGATTCAAGGTCTCTTGAATTTTATAACCTAACTCTATTACGAAAACTTTAAGATATCTTACTGTATTGTACAGATGACTTACCAGAGCAGAATCAAGCAGATATACAAAACAGCACAAGAGCAATGTCAATTTTTGTGACAAAATCTATGTCTTCATGAATTTTAATAAGGGAAGAAAACCAGGAATGAAAGAATAATTTGGATGAACAGAAGAACAAATGGCAACACTTGTGATGATTAATAATAATTTAAGATAATTGGCCAACATATTTGCTTAACTAGTGGTAAGGGAAGATGAATTTTGGTAGATACAATTAGGTAATTTGATAGGGTTTTAAGTGGAATGGATAAAATTTCCTATTGATCCTACAGGGCAAGAGTGAAAAACTTCTTTCTGTAAAACTTGATATTATCATTATAAAATGTTGATGGTGATGTAATTCACCCCACCATACTAGGTTCTCATTATGCAACTCCTTAGAGGGAAAAAAAAATCTCAGCTCCGATGGGGCTCAGGATACACTACCCCAAAATATGGCACCTTGATATGTTGCTTATTTTAAGTACAAGCAAGAGGGTCACTGATCTCCTCCCTACTTACTCTTCTTCTCTGAAACAAGTCATTAAACCCTCAAAGGACAGGAGCTCTCCCTGTACCTGAAGGAAGAGAGCATCCTTGCCTCCAAAGACAGAGGGACACCAAGATGAATCTGAACAAACAGGTCTTGCCTAATTTTCCCCAGTACATGAAAATCATCTCACACTCCTTATCCTCTTATAGTCCTCCACGACTGTCCACTCTTCATGAAACTGAGCATAAAATACTCAGTTCTTTATTTCCTCATGAAGGCTTCTGTGTCATGTAAAACATATATTAAATAAATAAAATGGAGCCAAATATATGGTGATGGAAGATGATTTGACTTTGAGTGGTGAGCTCAAAGTCAAATGCAATATACAGACCATATATCATGCAAATGTACACTTGAATCCTATATCTTATTAACCATGTCACCCCAGTGAATTTAATATAAACAAACAAATAAATAAATAAATAAATCTAGATTCTTTTCATTAATCTCTATGTTTCAGTTTAATTTTCAAACCCATCCAGAGATGCTAAAAGGTCAAGAAAAATTTCTCCTCCCCTTCAGCTCTTAGAACCAGGAATATATACACTTCTGGTCAGTGGTTTTGTTGTTCCAGGTGGACACAACAAATTATCTAATGTAAATAGTATCCTCTTTCCATTATCTTCCCAAATCTGACATAGATTTTGGGCACCAATCTCAACCTCATTTTCACTGCATTTCTTCAACCTTCATTTGTCCTTCTCTCTACCTTTTAAATTTTTATTGCCCAGAAATATTCATATTTCCTTTGTAAATCACCTCAAATTCTTTTTTTAATTAGTATATTTTATTGATTATGCTATTACAGGGTGTCCCACTTTTTTCTCCCCTTTGTACCCCTCCATCCTATCCCCCTTTCCTTTAGCATTCCCCCCTAAGGGGGGAACTAAGGGGGGAACTAAGGGGGGTACTACCCATGGACATGAACTAAGAGTTCATGTCCATGGGTAGTACATATAAGTTCTTTGACTTCTCCATTTTCTATACTATTCTTAGCCTCCCCCTGTCTATTTTGTGCCTATGATGTATGCTTCTACTCCCCGTACATTTTCCCCCCATTCTCCCCCACCACCTCCCCGATAACCCTTCTTGTGATCTCCATTTCTGTGACTCTGTTCCTGTTCTAGTTAATTGCTTAGTGTGTTTTTGTTTTTGTTTTTTAGGTTCAGTTGTTGATAGTTGTGAGTTTGTTGTCATTTTACTGCTCATAGTTTTGATCTTTTTTTCCTTATATAAGTCCCTTTAACATTTCATATAATAGCAGCTTGGTGATGATGAACTCCTTTAACTTGACCTTATCTGGGAAGCACTTTATCTGCCCTTCCATTCTAAATGATAGCCTTGCCGCATAATGTAATCTTAGATGTAGGTCCTTTCTATTCATGACTTTGGATACTTCTTTCCAGTCCCTTCTTGCCTGTAAGGTTTCTTTTGAGAAATCAGCTGACAGTCTTATGGGAATTCCTTTGTAATAGGTAACAGTCTCCTTTTCTCTTGCTGCTTTTAAGAGTCTCTTCTTATCCTTAATCTTGGATAATTTAATTATGATATGTCTTGGCACATTCCTCCTTGGGTTCAACTTCTTTGGGACTCTCTGAGCTTCCTGGACTTGCATGTCTATTTCCTTCACCAGACTGGGGAAGTTTTCCTTCATTATTTTTTCAAATAAGTTTTCAATTTCTTGCTCTTCCTCTTCTCCTTCTGGCACCTTTATGATTTGGATGCTGGAATGTTTACAGTTGTCCAGAGGTTCTTAAGCATCTCCTCATTTTTTTGAATTCTTGTTTCTTCATTTTGTTCCTGTTGAGTGTTTATTTCTCCCTTCTGTTCCAAATGGTTGAACTGAGTCCCAGTTTCTTTCCTTTAACTATTGGTTCCCTGTATATTTCTTTATTTCACTTTGCATAGCCTTCTCTTTTTCCTTTATTTTGCATTTGTACTCAATAATTTCTGTGAGCACCCTGATTAACACTGTTTTGAATTCTGCATCTGTTAGGTTGGCTATCTCCTCCTCACTTAGTTCCTTTTTCTGGAGTTTTGATCTGTTCTGTCATTTGGACCTATTTCTTTATCTCGCACACCTGTTATGTTTTAAGGGGTGGAACCTTAGGTATTCGCCAGGGCAGGGCAACACACTTTGCTGCTGTTGTGTCATCGCATGTGTGGGAGGGGTCAGAGAGGGAGCAGTGCCACTTGCTTGGCTCTTGCCCCACTTTCAGTCACTTTGCCCACAACCCACAAGCAAATTGCACCTTTCTGGTGCTGATTCCTGGGTGGGTGGGTTTGTGTACATTCTAGGACCCTGTGGATCCCTCCAGCAGACTCTCCTGTGGGACTAGGAGTTCCTCCTGCCACCACAGTCCCCATAAGTTTTTAAACCCTGGGTTGCATAGTCTGTGTCACTCCCCAGTTGTTCTTCCTGGTTGATCCACACATTAATGGAGCACCAGATCTGCAGGCTGCTGCCTTGCCCGCCTAGTCCACCAGCTGCTGCCTCACTGTGCATCCTCTCCACCCAGTCTGCCAGGCTGCTCAGTTCCTGTCTCCGCCCCACCTACCAGTCTGGATGAAAGTTTCTTTTTTAACTCCTTGATTGTTGGACTTCTATGCAGTTTGACTTTCTAGCAGTTCTGGCTGTTTTTTGTTTTTAAATTGGTTGTCTCCTCCTTTTGGTTGTTGTCCTCCTTCTGGTTGTTCGAGGAAGGGAAGCCTATCTATGTATGCCTCCATCTTGGCTAGAAGTCTGTAAACCACCTCAAACTCTTTTGGAGGAATGTAGATTTAGAGAATTAATAAAAAGAGGAAGGGAAAAAAAGGAGGAAGAAGATTTTTTAAAAGATTTATTTATTTCATTTTATTTTTAGACAGAGGGGAAGGCAGAGAGAAAGAGAGGGAGAGAAATGTCAATATATGGTTGCCTCTCACATGCCCCCTACTGGGGACCTGGTCTGCAACCCCTGCATGTGCCTTGACTGGGAATCAAACCAGTGACCTTTTGGTTCGCAGGTTGGCACTCAATCCACTGAGCTACACCAGCCAGGGCAAGGAAGAAGATGTTTTAGAAGCTGTTTCACAGAAGCATGATCTGGCAGCATGGTATTAGAGGATGAAAAAAAATTGGGATTGAGCAATCAGGTAAGACATTACAATACATCAAGTTGATCCAAAGAAAATTTGGATCAGCAATGTAGCAAAGTGGAAAATATATGAATGTAGGATCAAGTATAAGCAAAAGAGTCAAGAGAAATCCTTAGTTAATTACCTTTTAGGATGGCTCATCAAGTAAATTTTGAAGATATTCTGAAATATTAAGCCTACAGAGTAAAAAAAAGTATTACCGACATAAAAAAAAATAATTTTTAATGGTATTTTTGTATAAGAGCAGACCTGTAAGAAAAAAATAATAAAATTTTCTTTTTGGTGTTTTATTAATGGTTTGACAACTTAATATTTAAAAACAAATACAGAGCTAAAAGCCCAGGAGATAAATCAGGATTAGTGATCTGATTTGGGATAACTGAAAACATAAAAGTATTTGAGATGTGGAAATAGTGGAATACAAAAGATTTTTTTTTTTTAAAAACCCAAAGAACTATCCTTTGGGGGAGATCCAAATTAATGAGAAAAAGGAAGAATATCAACAAAGATAGCAGACAACAACAAACATAGAAGAAAAATTAGAGGTTATCAGGTATAAATATTAAAAGGGGTGTTTCAATAAATGGATAATCTGAAATTTCTGTTAAATGCATCAGCAGAGGTCCAATAATTCAGGTAAATCTGAAAAGAGATTTTTGAATCTGCCTACAAAGTAGTTATGAATGACTATTAAATGAATCAACAAAATCTAAGACAAGAGCTAAATTAAGAACAAAAAAGAAACAGAATCTAAGTAATATTTTGAAAAGTGGCTATAACTTTTTAAATATCAATTTTATTTGCTTTTTGATTAAGCATCAATTTTTGATTTTATCTACATAGTTTTCTCTTTGACTTCTTCTAGATTTATTTTAAGCTCAAAGGGCTAAGATTTATAACTAAAATGGCAATGGTAACGATATGTTAAATTAAAAAAGAATTCATCTCAGCAATGGACCCATTCACTGAGTTAGAATTAATTGTAAGTATTAACAAAAGAATACCTATAAGTATTCAACAAAAGAGTAATATAGATATAGTTGACCCTTGAACAACACCAGGTTTAGGGGTACAGACACCCGACATGGTCGAAAACCTGTGTATAACTCTTGACTCTCCAAAAACTTAACTACTTATGGTCTACTATTGACTGGAAGCCTTAGCAATAATATAAATAGTCAATTAACACATATGTTGTATGATATATATATATATATATATATATACTTTATTCTTACAATAAAGTAAGCTAGAGAACAATAAATATTATTTTAAAAGTCATAAAAAAGAGAAAGAGCATTTATTGTATTTTTTGAAAAATGTCTACATACAAGTGGGCCTGCACAGTTCAAGCCTGTGTGATTCAAGGGTCAACTGCACACCTGTTCGGAGAGAGGGAGAGAGAGACAGATAATGATGTTCCTTGAAAAGATCAATGCCATCCAATAACTTGTTTGTTGGAGAAAAAGACAGAGAGAAGAAAAACGAGAGAAAGAAAGGGAAAGAAACAGAAGGAAGGAAAAAATCTAATGTGTGGTTTCAGTGATGTTACAAAATTCAGCTAGTTGAATATTTACTAATGAGCATTTACCAGTGAACAGGGATGGGCCAAAGTCAGTTTATACTTGTGAGCATGAGACACAGATAGTTTATTATTGTATTATTTACTTGTATTACAACTGTAAACCTACTTTTGCCCACCCCTGTGTAATTTTCTGATTCAGTGAGTACACCCGAAATAATCTTTTGATTCAGTCACACCCTTACACACAGGAGAGAGAGCAGTGCCATTCAGCGTTTTTGTATATAGATCTTATTGGGAAAATGTTGTATTTGAAATGATTTCTCAATAAATTCTACACAAGTATCTGTTTGGAAGAGTTAAATTCTAATACACATGAAACAAAACCAATTATCTTGTAGGAAAGAACTTATGAAGAGGCAATTTCGGCTGACAGTATTCATCTTTATTTAATTGGATACAGAAATTTAAGAGATCTAGAAGATAACGGCTCTTAAAATTACTAAGCTAATGAAACAGTACTTCATATGCATAGAGCAACAGGGCATCACCTGTAGTACTCACTCCCTGTAAATCTAAGAGATAGAAAGGATTCATCTTTCTAGATGAAAGCACAAAAGATGATCATCTTGATCAAGCTGAAGAGGCAGAATGTGGCCACTGCCAGAACAAAAACGAAGTGAACCTACATTAACTCTCAGTCCTGGCTGCCGGCAAAGGGACAAGAGCAGGGACAGAAGGGAACCGCACCCCAGCAACAAGGCCCGGACGTGCAGAGACTGCAGAGAGCTGAAGGGAGGTCTGACTCCTGAAATCTATACCCAGCAAAAATATCTTTCAAAAGTAAAAACACAATACTTTTGTCAACAAAAATTAACTATAAAAATAAAGATTTTGCTACATGTCTTCAAAGAGTGTGTTAGCAGACGACTTCAATTTAACTCTCTTGATCAGCCTCAGCAACTGGGCAAATGTCATGTTGCTCTGGGGCAGCCTTCACAAGTTAGTGAGCATGACAGGATTCTCCAACGGGGGGCCCCTCTAACAGGCAATCTTTACTTTGCAGACCCTCCATTGGTCTGGCAGAGACTTTCCAGGTAGGCATTCAGGTCTGACAGCTACTGATTTTCAACCTCGCTTTTACCCTTTTCCTTTTATGTTTATTACCTCCCAGTTAAACCTTCTGATTTCTGAACTCCATCTCTGTGCCTGCTTCCCAGAGAGGCTAGTCTGTAAATACTGTACCTGGAGTAGCCCGGAAGCAAGCAGTAACATGGGGTTTGGGGACTCATCTCTCACCATGAGCCCTCTAGCAGTGAGGTCTATAATCCCGGAGGCAAGTGATGTGCATGAACCCTAGCACAAAGTGGGCCTCGAAGGCATGGCTGAATTGCTAGCTTGGAGGCAATAATTTTCAAGGATGAGGTGCCATCCTTCAGGACACTGTCACCAGGGAAAACACCAACTGTCTCTCTGAACTACAAGCTATGGCTGCCACACGGGCACATTGGGCTTCTTGTGCCCAGGAACCAGCAGGCAAAAAGAAGGGACACTATCTTGTGAACAGTAATTGACACTGATCGGCAGGAGAAATAGGACTGCTGTTACAGAATGGAAGTAGGGAGGAACATGCGACAAACTAAAACCCACTTGGTACTCCCTTAAACATTTTTAAATGAGCAGGACAAATGGAGCAACCCCAGCCTGAAGCGAGTGGGATTCACAGGGCCTCGGTCTTGTGACGTTCTAGAGTGTCCCCAGCACTGAGCGTAGTGCCTAATGCAGTGTGGGTGTCTGTCAGTATTTGTGAGGTGACTGACTGAATAGCCCAGGGTAACTTTCTTCACCTTATGCCTTCTTCTGGCAAAACACTTATCAAAATACCCCTCTGGCTGTCTTTGATTTTCACCTCTCCAGACTCTTTCCCCTATCAAACTATTATTATTAAATGACATACTCTTAGGCACCAGCCCTTCTTGACATGGGTGCTCTATGATTCCTGGAACAAAGGATTGTGATCTACTTGGGGCTGCTCACAGCATATTCGAGACATTAATGTAAGATAATTTGATAGTAAAATCAATTATTCCAAAGTTGGTACCAGTTGGCAGGCAGTCAGATATTTGTGCATATTTTCAAAATGATCCTCCAGCAAATACAGGCGCAGGACATGTTTGGCTCTGGAACACTCTCTACGGGCCCTGCTGCCAATAACACTGCAATGGACCTGGCAGGGAAGGGAGCAAAGTGACTCCCACATGGGGCAAGAGGAAACATATGGAGCCCACTCATGACAAAGGGAGGCTGAGAAGATCTGTAGATGAAAGGGCCTTCCAATTCTAGCAGCTCTGGTGAGGGATTAGTCTCCCATGACTGGCACTTAAGTAGTCTAATGACTTCCAGCTCTGTCCAGTTAAAGAGTCTGTTGCATAGAGTAAATACTCACTTTGATCCTCCAACACAAAATGGACATGTAAATGGTCAAAAGTTTAATTTTAAACACAATTCCTTATAAAATTCCGTAAATATCTACTTTGCCCCTAACTGATAAGCATTTGTTGATATCTATACAAAGAGGAGGACTCCCTTAATGTTTTTTGAAAGACACACACATTGTACACAAATACTTTGCATTATTTCAATTTTCCAAGAATAGAAGTTGAGTGTAACTATGTAGAAAATATTGAAGCTTTATATAAATTACCTGTGCTAAACAGCATACCCTCCTCCCAAGAATGCCCATGAATCCCTAGAACCTGTTAATATGTTGCATTACATGGCAAAAGGGACTTTGTGGACGTAATGAAGGCTCAGACCTTAACATAGGGAGATTATCCTGAGTTATCTAGATGGACCTAGTGTGATCACACGAGCTCTTAAAAGGAGAGATCGCTCTCTGGCAGAAGTCAGGAAAGATGCTGCAGTGGAGAAGTTAGGAAGATTTGAAGGGTGAGAGGATCCTGACCCCTTCTTGCTGGGGGACCACAGGGAAAGCGTGTGAAGAAATGGGCAGCCTACAGGAGTAAAATCAGTCCCCAGATGTCAGCTGGCAAGGAAATTGGACCTCAGCCCTACGCTCACAAGAAACGGAACCCGGCCAGCAACCTGCACGCGCGTGGAAGGGGAGCCGTGGCCTTCGGAGCCTCCAGGCAAGAGCCCTGTCCAGCCAACCTCGGGTTTCAACTTTGCGGCAGACTGAGCAGAAAGCCCATTGGGGCCACTATACTCTGACTCCTGACCTACAGAGCTACGAACAAATAAATACACCTCTGTTGTTTGAAGCCACTGAGTGTGTAGTAATGTGCCATGGTAGCAAGAGAAAATTTATATATTACCAAATATCAGTATATTAAATTCCAATATTCTATGGTTCTGAAATACGATTACCACTAGAATAATCAGTTAAAATTGTACAGTTCCAGAACCAATTCATATTTCACTACCAAATATTATTTTTATAAGAAATACATGGATGATGTCCATTCATAATTGTTACTGTTGGTATTTAGCTAATTATTAATAAAGGAAAGAGAACAAAAGCCATTAGACATTGAGCTTAATAAATGGGGTACATGAGCCTGTTTGCTTCACCAGGGAGCTAAGGCTTCACACCCTAGGGGAACCACAGCATTGCTCTGCCAGGGGGATGAACACTCCTCCTCTCCCCCTTCCAATACTGGATTTTGGGAGTGGAGGTATAGGGGGAGGCTGTAGGCCATAGAAGCCTGTTGGTCTAACTAGGGGGCGTAAACCTATGAAAGCCCAGGAAAGCCTGGGAAGTTGACTGGTCCTTTTGAAAATGCTTCTGGTCTTTTCCAAGCCCATGATATATTATCCCCGGAGAACAAAGAATCTCTCTTGCTGTCTCGCCCACCTGATGATGCACTCAGCCCATGTGTTCATGTGTCGTCTCTCCATAGTCATGTGGCCTTAGCAGCCACATGGCCCATGACCATGTGGACTCCACATGTAGGCTCCAGAGGGGAGACTGAAAACCACAGCACAGCCATGGACTACGGCTGGAAACACACACTAAGCTAGCTGGGTGCTGGGCTGGGTTATATTATGGAGCATAAACTCTGAGTGGTGGTCTTCATCCTGGCCCTCCTGTGGGCAAAACTGGACCTTTTCCATGATGAGATGGACAGAGATGGGACCATGGGGAAGTCAGGAGGGAAACCCCCTTAGTTTTACATCACCATTAAACTTAACCACAGAGCTTCTGTGTGGGTCTCAGGAAATTCTTTCCCTCGTGACACTGCAAGAACTCCACTACCACTGATAACAGATAATTACTGGGTACTTTTTCAAATGTTATTTAGGAATAATATACCAATTTCTAAGTAATTATCCTCTCTAACAGTTACAACTTTAGCATTCATTTTTAAAAAGAAAAAAACTTTTCAAATCTTTTTCAAATCCTTTTACCAATTTCATACAGTTCACTTTAGGTGTACATCTCATTTAAAACATGTTTAATATATTTTATTAGATTCATACTTTATATAACCATATCGTAGTCACACGAACAAAAGTCAGTGATCATTAATAGGGTCGAATGAATCAATGTTTACAAAAATGCGAGAACATAAAGATGCCAAATCTTTACAGGCCTCAGAAGTACAAAGAATTCTAAGGCAAAAGTCACTCATAGTTTTAGCATATAAATACATGAGTTACTTTTTCACAGCTTAGTAGCTCAAAGTTGCATGTGGCTTTCTTGCAAGCATACCATAATTCCTCCAGTTCCTGATCTGCAGAACACACTTTTAGGATATTTCAAGTTTGACTGGCTACAACCAGTGTTTCTAAATTACGACAATGCCAACAAAGTGAATTTTTCCAGGGGCTCTACAATACACTCTAAAATCTAGATTTGGAACATGGACACTTACTTTTTCTGAGTTCGTTCAGCCAGCCTTGCAGCCTCTAGAGCTGCCTTCCTTGCGTCAAAATCTTCCCTTTTCACCGCCTTGCCAGTTCCTCGGCAGCCTAGCTCCACCAACTGGTGGGCCAGGCCTTCATCCTAGAGAGAAAACCAGTTGTTAGATTCGTGGATGAATTAGACATCTTATTTTACCCAACGTACACTGAATTGTTTTAAGTGAAAAATCAAATTTGTCATTTTAAAATGATACAAGGTCTATTAGATATGAAAATTAGAATTTTTTCTCACAATACCATATTATAAACATTTGAATTGTCATCTCTTTCCCACAGATGTAAAATTTTTTAAAAAATCAATCACTAAATTTTCTCCAAGGGATTGGAAGACAAAAGTCTGTTGTGTTTTAAATCAATTTATGAGAACAGCTGTAGATAATTAATAAAGAATCTTTAAAGCAATAAAATTAGAGACAATTGTACTCATACAAGAAAGACTTTTATAAAAACCAATCACACAAAAACAGAATTGGGCTGTTGTCAGAAAATTCAATATTTCAGAGACTCACTTCCTTGAAGTAAATTAACTGATGACACAGAGCATTATAACTTCAAACACAAAATAAAGAGCAGATGAATTTCCTATTTAAGTAAAAAGATATTGTTTCCATATAATGTTGGCACCAATAAAAACAGAAAAGTAGAAACCCAAGATGACTATGAAAAGCTTCAAATTGAAAAAAATTTTCCCACAATACGTTGGATCTTTTATATTTCAGTTACTTTAAGAATTGTCTCACACATTTTTGTCACTTGAAACTTATATTAAAAAAATAATGCTTCCCTGTAAACTAAAGGTGTCAATTTACCTGAAGTTACTAATATAAAGACTAAAGTATTACATAAAAATATATATATAATAATGGCCCTCATATTATCATCTTCATTAAATATAAAATATCTGAAATACAGTGAAAACATGTTATATATTATTATTAGAGAACCTTCCTTAATACCTCACTGTTGAATGCAAGAACTATAAAACAGGGTTAAGTGAGAAAACTTGAGATGCATGGTTCAGCATTTAATGGCTAGTTTGAAGTTGAAATTATTGGTACAAAACCAAAAAATTTATACTATCAACCTAGAAAACTTGCTACTTTTCTTTGGTAAACATTACAGGCAAATACTGTATAGCAATGTGGATACATTTGCCAAGCTAATATAACGTGAAGCACCGGGGCTTGTCCGGGCTATTTGACTTCTTTCCGACTTGTTCCCCTGTTACTATGCTGCCATCCCTAGTAGCGTCAGTGCGAGCCACAAAACTGGGCAAATGTCTCCACCTAGTGGAATTAACGTTTAATTTAAAAAAGCAATGCAGATTTTGGGTTTGATTTGTACAAAAGTGCGATGATTTGTGTGTAAATTTCCTTAAATATTACCAAAAGTGAGTTTATGGGAAGAAGTCTCCTATGAGCTCTGTGAGCCTCTGAGAGTCTTCTAGCAGAATATAAACTGCTGTGGTCAACCGGGTATTTTATACAGCAAAGACCTTTAGAAAGTTGCTTTATTAGCTTTGCCTGTAGAGTGAATTAGGCATTCGTGGTGCCTTACCTGGGCCACACAAAATCATTTGGATAGTTTTGCACTCATCTACACTAATGTACATTGCAACAAAGGACAGGATCTACTTAGAAAACAAGAGCTGAAGTTGGTTGTCTCACTTAATTGATATTAACTGGTTGAACCATGAATCATCTCACCAGTTTAAATGGTGCATTATCTTTAAAAAATTATCTTTAAAGATTAACTGAGAAATAAAATATTTATTTTATTGATTCGCATACTTAGCATTTCTGGGGCTTTTCATTCTTTTGTGTAGATCCTAGTTCCCTGCCGATTTATGATTATCCTTCTACCTAGAACACTTTAACATTTCTTAGAGCTCAGGCCTGCTAACAACAAACTACCTTGGCTTTTGTTTGAGTGGGGAAAAAAAACAACCCATTTTATTTCGCCTTAATTTTTGAGACAATTTTGCTAGATTAGTAGTGTTCCAGGTTGACTTTTTACGTTTCAGCACTTTAATGGTGTCACCCCATTGTCCCACGGCTGATTTCCAGTGAGGAGTGTTCAGTCTTTCCTGTTTTATTCTACATGCACCCTTCTACTTTAGATTCTTTAAGATGTTCTATTTATCACTGGTTTTCATTGATTTTAAGAAAGGAGTGGTTAATTGTGCTTATTCATTTATTCTGCTTGGAATTCTTTATATTCCTTGGCCCTGTGAATTTATAGTTTTCACAAAATTTGAAAACTTTATATCTACTAATTTTTCCATTATATTTTATTCCTTCTGATCCTTTGGGCTTATGTTTACTTTTGAGGAAGGGAAGGTTGAAAGGGAAACGTTATCATTTTTTATCAAACTCTAATGGTTTTAAGTATAGTAGCTCATCTTAGTAAAAACAAGTGATTAGCCATGATAGTTAAAGTATACTTCTTATAAATAAGGCAGTAATCTTTTATTAATTGTTAATGCTTTTTTATTCCTCGTGTGATCATGAGTCATTAACTTTTGAATGCTAGAAGTTTGGGGATTTGGGCTACAAGGCAGCTTCATGCAAAAGAGAACTGGGAAAGGCTCACCCCTGCAAAAAAGGCTTCATTACTTTACAGGAGCTATATATAAGACTTGTAGCAAAGGTAGGCTACACCCGGTGCGCAGCAAATGTAAAAAGACTTAGTTCCGAATAGACAGCTGCCCTACTGGGACAATTTTAGTCACCGCAAGGCACTGGGAGAAACACCTGGCCCCAAAGATGTGCAATGGAACAGCGCCTTCGGGTTTCTCTGGCTTCGGAGCTTGGCTGATGGGTTCCACACCAGAAGCCAGCGGGTCGCTACCCCAGCCCTGTAGGTTCCAAGAAGGCTACAGATTTGCAGCTGCATCTGCACGGTTCACTACTAGTTTCAGGCTGTAATAAACACACACACAGCCTTTGGGCCAGAGCCCATTTCCCCCCATCATGTCGGTGTACTGAGACAAGCACCTCCTCATTGTTTCTCTGAGTGGGGGTGGAAAAGAGGGTAGACAAGAATTGGGGTTTGCGTGTTGGGTGGTCTCAGCCAGATTCCTTACAGAGGAGACCAGGACAAGGGGCATCCAGGAACCTGGGCATCTAGGTGTTTCTTATCCGAAGAAGAAAAAAAGAAAAAGTCTATGGCCACTAGAACCCTTGACATTGTCCCACAGGCTACTGAGTTCAATTAGCTTTCACTGTGTCATTTGTTATTACATTGTTTATTGATGGACAAGAGTTATTATAGCTCATTCTTAGATTTCTTTACTAAACCACTGATTTGTACTAATAGATTTCCAGTTAATTTTCTTGCATGTACATAATTATACTGCTTATACATAATAATATTCTGACTCCTTCCAAATACTTATGACATTTTTCTTTCATTATAGCATTGCTTTGGCAAGACTGCCAATAAAAAATTAAGAGTGCTAGTTAAGCTGCTTGAAATGCTAAAACGTTCAGCCACTAAAGAAGTTTACTGCAACAGTTGGCTATATATTCTTGGACAAGTTAAATGAGTAACTTCAGAATTGTATCCTATTTTTTCTATATCTATAGATATTATTACATCTACATTTTTTTCTTTTTTATTTATTAATGACATGAGCTCATCCTATGACAAATCACATTACTCTTACTTTGATTTATTATTTCTTAATATAATCCTGGATTTATTTTACATTTCTTTTCATACAGTTCATAAGTAAAATTAGTCTTTAGCTTTTTACTTTGTGCTGTTCTTTTCTGAATTAATATCAGGACTACACAAGTCCTATAAAATGACTTAAGAAAATTAAAACTACATCCTTTTCTTTTTCATTTTAATTAAATCAGACATAAATAATTCTCCTTGTGAAAATTAAAACATGGCAGATACAGTCAATTCTATTGTGTCAACTTAGCTAAGCGAGAATTAGTTTCCCGTAATTTACTTCCTTAGATAGTTACAGGTTAGGTTGGGCCACAAGAGACATTTGCAATAGATTTGGGGGCAGAGGAGACAGAGTAGCCATATTGTTCTAGCTCTTGCAGGATCTTCTCCTTCACCTTCCCCTACTCCTGGGCCACGGACATCTGCATATTCCACTCTGTGACTAAAAGTGCCAGCTTCTGCTGCAGATCAATCACCTGACACAAGTTCCTATTTGTCCTGTGAACTCTAGCTCTTCCTTTCAGATCTCAGTTGGACCTTGTTTCCCTCTACTTCCCAAGTGCCTTTCCTTCCTGGCTGTCTGTCCTAACGACTTTGAGCTCTAGCAGCAGACACCAAACAAACAGCTTTAATGAGCCCACTAAAGTTAAGTAGTTCTCAGGTTATAAGGACAAATCTCTAAAAATTTATATTCATGTGACCTACATGTATATACGTGTGTGAGTGTGTATATGTGTGTATTCTGCTTCTCCGATCGAACCCTGAATGATTCACAATTAGCTACTGGTAATGGTTCCAAAGGAATAGAAATTTAAGGATGGGTTCTCTGAACTAGGTTACCTGGAATTAGTTCTCTACTCTTATTAAAGCCCCATTCACAGTGGTAAAGAGTACAATGTAGTCCATGGAACGAAGAGGCAAAAGTCATTTATCGCCTCTGAACACCAGCAAAGAAGGTAAGGCTTTGAGTGCCCGAGTGTTTGCCACCAGAGCACTTTTAGTGTCAATAAGAAATACAATGGCGTTGAAGGCCTTAGGTGAAAATAAAGGAGGAGCTCAGGGCTTGGGTGATTCGCAAGTCGTGAAAGGGGAAAATATTTGCTATAGTTTCATGATTTTTAAAACTCCATCAATGATTTCCATTATGCCATACATACATGTAACTTTTCATATAATTATCGATAATTTTAGTGCCCATATAAAAATTGCTTGTTTGTTATATTTGCTTATTTTTCTGTTGGATTTAATCTATTTCTTACTGACTTATAGGGCTACATTCTAGATAGCAAGTTGATTATACATTTTGCAAACATTTATTCTCAGTTTCTTGCCTTTTGACTTATCTATGATATGTTTGGTTACAGAGAGATTAAAATTTTTGACAAAGAAATTGCATATCAAACCTTAATAAAGTACATAGAAAATTCTGTATTGATGCATTTACTGGAAAAAAAGAAAGTTTGAAAATAAACAACTAATCAAGAAAGAAAGAACAGAATAACATTTAAATAATATATAAGAAATGAATTAATAAAAACAAGAAAATGAATAAAATAAGAAATTAAAATGTAAAAATCCAGTAAGCTTTGATTACTTAATGAAAGCCAAGAACTTATTCTTTTAGAAGATGAATAAAATAGATAACATTTGACAAAATTGATGGTGGAAAAGAAAGACTACACAAATAATTTTAGAAATCAAAAAGAGCCATAACAATAAATAAAACTATATACAAGTGTATAGTAACAAACTGGAAAATCTGTATGAAAATATATGAACCATTTGCTCAAGTTATGAATTTAGAAGAGATCTATAGGTGATTTCTACGAGTCCTTGATTTTTCAAACAGAAGGTATTTTGCATTTACATTTTAATGTTACATTTTCTAGTTTATTAGTCAAAGTCTAGGTAGGAAATAGATGATATATTCAAATGGAGTAATCAAAGGAAACTGAATGGCTGAGTTAATTTACAAAAGTATAGGCAGGGTTAAGAGTTATCCAAGAGGGATGATGAAGCACCCTGCAGCTAACACCTGTTGACAGCAGTAAACTATTAAGAGTTATTAACTAGTCCAAATGAGGTAAGAGGAGGGAACAGTTGATAGAACCCAGGGAGGTAACTACAGAAAAAAGTGACTTCCATCAAGCTACATTGTGGCTTGATGGAAGAAAATATCTTGCTAACTGGAAGCACAGCATGAACTAAGTCTGAAGAAAAAAATGCCCAACGTTTCTCTCCTCCTGGTTTCTAAGTTCTTGCTGGTGTCTCTTATTGGCTGAACCTGACTGGACAAAGAGAAAGAGAACCCAGCTGAAGCAGCCAACAGAAGTCAAGCTCTTGGGAGACAGAGCACAAAGCAGGATGGGGGAGGGGAGACTATAGATCTTGGGACAAACAGAATGTCTAAACTGCAGATTTCTAGGCTGAAAATGAAGTTTTCTAAAAAGTTTATAGAAATTACTCAGTTTTCTACTAGGAATCAGTGTAGGGAATGCAAAGTCTAAGATCAAGCTGATTCTCATTTCTAGGTAAGTTGCTGATACTCTGAATTATTTTTATAATTATGGAAAAATATACATAAGATAAAATTAACCCTTTTAAATGTACAGTTTAATGTTATTAAGTAAATTCATATTGTTGTGCAACCACCACCACCATCCATTATCAGAACTATTTTCATCTTACAGAACTGAAACTCTATGGTAATTAAACAACAGCTCCCCATTCTCCCTTCCCACCGGACCCTGGCAACAACCATTCTACTTTCTGTGTCTGTGAATTTTATTTACCCTCGGTACCCCATATAAATAGAGTTACACAGTATTTGTGTTTTGTGAGTGTTTTATTTCACTTATGGTGACCCTAAAAAAGAAGATACCTACCAAGAAGGGCTCTTGGTGGCTTACTCGGCTCAAATTTAAAAACAGAGCCTAGCAGCTGTTTCTACACAGGGGCCTTTCACGCAAACCGCACTTCAGAGAGAGGCCTGCCCTGTGTTCCTGCAGCCTGAGCCAGCTCTTATAAAGGAGCTTCTGGAATCCTCTTTCAACCAATAGGACTAATGTAACCAGTAGAAACTTCATGTCTTTATTGTGACCTTTTCTCCTTTCCTTCCTTTTGATTCAAGCTGGCCTCTTCCAGCTCCCTGACTCGCCTGATTCTTTCTCCCTTGCACAACCACTCCCTTAATTATTAAGCCCTCGGGACAACGAGGTTCTGATCAGCATCAAATAATCAGGAACAAAACCAGAAACAGTTTTAGTCAAACTAGAGAGAACATCTAGACCTCAGTTGTATTTCAGCTCCAGGCCCAGAAACAAGGTGAAATGAGACAAGTGACGCCATGGCTGACCTCAGGACCTTATGCACTGATCAACTACTACCTACCCTAGTGCCAAACAATCAGGAGACCCATGCCCAGGACCACAACCCTGATTCCCTCCGTCACCGTGATTAATGATGTTTCCCCTTATAACCCATTCCCTGCAAGCCAGGTCTTTGAGTATTAGCTCACCTGTCTGCAGGTGTGGCCCACTTTATGAAAATAAACTCTTCCTTTGCTGTCAGCTCCTGTGCATGTCTTACGGGGGTCTCATGTGCACAAGTAAACAGACCCCTTTAGATTGGTAACACTGAGACTTTCTTTGTCCAAACAGCACTATGCAGCTACATCCCCAATTAGTATCTTCACTGGCTATTCAGAGCAGCTCCGTTCTGATAAGACAGGATAATACTTTTGGACCAATAAAACAGCGAGGAGTTGGAGGCCTTATCTGCATGAGGACAGACCAATCAGGACCCGGGGCAGGGACCTCTATCTATATAAGTCAGCTCCCCTCTGCCTCAGACAGTGCACTTTCCCTTCCCACTGAATAGCGAAGACTGCATCTGCCTGGCTGGAGCTGAAACACAGATGATGTTTTGCCAGACCAGACCAGAGTAGAGCAGAATGGAGAGGACCAGAGCAGGACAGAGCAGGTCAGGCCAGTCTGGAATGAAACGCAGTGGAGCAGAGCAAAATGAATATCCCCCTGCTACCACCACTAAAAACAGACAATTCAACTCTGTTAACCTAGGACATTAGACCCCAGAACTTCTGTCACTGCATCAACTGAGAAACAAAAGCCTCCACCCTCGAATTCAATACAAAATGGGTTCTGCGTGGTGTTTTTTACTCACATTGCTCTTTTCTAAAGATATTTGGCAGTGCCTTAGTCCCACGAAGATACACTAGCAGCAAGGAAAACTGAGAAAGTGAATTTCTGCCTCTACCTTAGGAAAGTAGACTCAGAGTTGGGAAAATTCTCAAAACACGATCATGAAAATGGGCATTCAAAAGAACATTTTCAGTAAATGAAGAGATAGGCACTACACATGGTAGACACCATTAACACAGGAGGGAAGGAAGAGAGGGTGGTAGAAATTAAAATAGTTTTATAAGTTTTGTGGTAGAAAACTGAAGAAGGTTGTCCAGCCTGAATAACTCTTTTTTGTAGACTTTAAGAGGTCAACAAAAGGTTAAGAGGTCTCCACTAAGAGTCTTAAGTGTGTAAAGATGGTTTTAAAAAGTTGTGGAAAAAAAAAAGCAAGGGATATCAACAGGCAACTCACAAAAGAAAGGCAAATGGCCAAGAAACATTTCAATAGATGATAAACCTCACTAATGATCAAAGAAATGAAAATTAAGACAATGAAATTTTTCCCATATGATACTGGCAAACAAAAGTTGTCTCATATACTTCTCTAGGAGAGTAATGGCTACCCTAGGGAGCCTTTTGACTATGTCTATTATCTGTCCATTACACATTTTGATATATTTACAACTGCACACAAAGAGGATCTACAAAAGATCTTCATTTCACTGTTGTTTGTGAATACCCTATAAGGAAAATAAATTTCTAAAGAATAGGGAGAGCTATTCAGAGTGATATTAAAGTCACCAAAACTTAATGTTAGATTTTTTTTTAGTTACAGAAAGATATAGATTTTACCTTTTATGTGAAAAATACCAACAAAGAATAATATATTTACATATAATGAAAATGTTTACATATAATAAAAATATATATAACTTTTTGAAGACTATTCATATGTATGCAAGAAGGGGAAAGATATTGGGGTGAACTTCAGCCCTTGCTAAGGCAGCTTGGCTCAGAACCACAACAAATACTCATCATCTCCCACCCCCACCATCCAGTCTAGACTCCCCTCACTCTCAACCGATAACCTCTGTTGGTCTTGGTAGCATATCTAGTAGCATGAACCAGACTCTCCTTCCAGAGGGATCTGAACTGCTGGTCACAAACCCCTTCCCAGTTTCAGCCGTTGTTCTCGAATTGGACCACTCCACTTCTGGTGAATTCCTGATGACTGTTTTGCAGGTTCTGGTTCTTCTTTCTTCTTCTCTCTAAAAGGGGTCTTTTAGACACCGCATTGTTTACTTCCTTCACGCGTATATGATGATACCTTCTAGGTGTCATGGTTATAACGGTTTCTCCCCATCGACTTTTTTTTAATGATTTGGTTAATTTATTTTTAGAGAGAGGAGAAGGGAGGGAGAAAGGAAGGGGCAGAGAAATATTGACATATGAGAGAAACATCAATTGGTTGACATTCGCACGCATCCTGACCAGGGTTGAACCCGCAGCCCTGACAGGTTCCCTGACTGGGACTCAAACCAGTGACCTTTTACCCTGTGGGATGACCCTTAACCAACTGAGCCACACTAGTCACAGCACCCCATCTGCTTTTATGTTGGGGTTTGTAGGAATAACTCTACCTAGTTTTGTGTAAATGTTTTCCATGGGTTTTCGGTTTTGCTATCCAGCTGCTCTTGGTTGCTGAATCATCCTAGTCTCCTTAGTTTCTCCCACCTTTTTGACCTCCTTTCTCATTCTCCTTTGTTAGCACTATCTCCATGCCTATGTCTTAAGTAATGGTTATTCTCCTGCATTTTGTCTTCAGCCACCTGTCTTGTCTCACTCTGCACACAGCCCTGGGGAATTTTCCCTATGTCCTCTCTCATCTCCTCCCAGCAGTAGCTTTTGAAATCAATAGAAATAAAAATTGAATAGAACATACTTTATATGCATAGAATATAGATTTTAGGTGATTACCTGAGATGCTAAGGATATTAGGCTCATAGCATTTTATTTTTATCATTATGATAAAGTTTTAGAAGTACTGTGGATACAGCATTCTTGGTTCAGTTTCACTCCCTGGTCATCAGAATTCATGCCCATGAGGAAACTACTTATTTTTACTAAGGGATAAGTACCTCTGTGAACTTACTGAGAGAAAAATATACGACTCCTTGTAAGCAGAGAGCAGCGAATTTATGCCATTTTTTTCTGTTGAATAAACAAAAGAGTATAGCTAATTCTGAAATATATGAATTAAGATATTTTATAGGGAACCAGTATTTACTCTGTACCTTTGTGCAATCAATAATGGAAAGAAAACTACAATGATTGATTGTTGACTGGTTTATTATATAATCATGGTAAATTATGTTATTGGATTTTTTCCTAGAATCTCAATCAATGCCTGCCAAGTAATTTTAAGATTATACCCAAAAGGTTTAATTTGTATATTTGTATGATTTATTTATTTATTTTTAAATTCTATCGTGTGCGATTTTTTTATTAACTTAATTTTATTCTTAGACATAGGGAAAGAAATGGAGAAAGAGAGGGAGAGAAACATCAAAGTGTGGTGGCCTCTCATGTGCCCCCTGCTGGGGGCCTGGCCCACAACCCAGGCATGTACCTTGACTGGGGAATTGAACCGGTGACCTTTTGGTTCGCAGGCCAATGCTCAATCCACTGAGCACACCAGCTGGAGCTATTTTTATTTTCTTAATAATGGGAATATAATCTCTAAATAAAACTTCCACATTACTAATCTCTCTAAATAATTTAGCCATGACCGGGGTCCATTTATTGGGAAAATTTTTAAATAATTCTAAAAACACCCCTTGATTTCTAATCTGAGAAAAGCAATTCAGTAGAACTGTCAGTTCTCCAGCAGTCACCAGCAGCCGCTGAAATGAAGGTACTCTGTTTATTTCACAGGGAAGAATCACCGAGAAAGAATCTGGGAAAGCACAGTGCCAAAATGTTCTCAAAACTTTTAAAGTATTTTTGTATGTTGATTTAGGGGATTGGTTTAATTAGGCGAGACGATACTAACTCCCCAAACAAATAGTGTTATTTGGCTTAGTAGAGATAAATCTAGTTGTTGATACTGTCAGAAATTTCTTTTGGTAGTCTATAGGCATTAGTGAAATGAGAGCAAGGTAGGCATAGAACGAAGAGCCCCTTTTAACCTTCTTAACCATCTTCCCCCTCTCTAATGGACCAAATAGCTAAATGGTGCCAGTCTTTGTTTTGTTTTGGTTTTTTCCTCCAACTTCCCTTCCTTCCTAATGAGTTATCATATTAAAAGGCATTGTGGTTATTATATTAATATACTACTTGCATACTTATAGTGGTCTGAGATGTTAAGTGATATTATAGAGGTCAGGGTCTTGGCATGCAAACTCAAGAGATTATTAAAATAATAAAAGCTCAATTTACAAAGATATGGGCAGAATTAATGGAAACCAATGTGGGAAGGTAAAGTGTCCTGGGGCTGGTAACAGTGGGAAATCATTGACACCATTAGGCCTGAAAGGAGGTGGGAGAGGATACAGTTCCGAGAGCAGGGAGTGATTCCAGCCGATGGGATAAGAAGTTGGCCAAACCTAGCAAATACAGCGACTTCCAAACCACAACCAGGGGGAAGATGACAGGTAATAAATCCTCTACCCTCTGATTCTGGTCCTCTGATCTCCTATTGGCTAAAACAAACCCAAAGCCTAAAAGAACCTGGTTAATGACCTCAGGGATAGCTACCCGGGGCACAGGTAAGACTGGAGAAGGGTAGAGAATCAATCTAATGAAAATAATATGGTCATTTTGTATGTGAATTATTGGTACTAATTTTTATTGAAATTAGTTGAAAACTTTTGGCAATAGAAGAATAGACAAAACAATAAAGTACCCGGAAGATGGTAAATATTTGTAAAATGTTTAATGAATAAATAAAACTTGGAGGGACTGTAAGCACTATACTAAAGTTAGGTGACTAAGATCAAATCAAGAACCAATTCTTACTTAAATTCCCAGGAATGATGGCAATATCTACTATTGTAGCCTCTTGGTGAAGGCTAATTAATTAAGTAGATAGTTAGATGACCATATGGATGCATGGATGGACAGATGGATGGAGAGATGATTCATAAAAGTTTGCAAACATAAAAACGCTTCACTGAAATCTAGTCCAACCCTTTCATTTTGCATATGAACTAATGGAGTTTCAAACTGGTTAAAAATACAATGACACAGGTTTAGAACCCAAATCTCATGACTCTAGGGTCTTCTAACTATAATATGCTATCTCTCATTAACCATTTAAAATTTGCTCCAAAGTCAATTACTGATGCCCCCCTCAAAAAAAAAAAGAAGAAGCAAGAATTACCTCACAGAGCATGATCCATGACCCCTGGCACATGCCTGCCATAGTAGGCTAAATTACTGAAATAATTCTGAGGAGACCACTTGTCCCTGTGCAACCTACACGGGCAATTAACCTGCATCCACAGAAAGTCTTTGAGAATAGAGGTCCCCAGATCTAATGACCCTTAATTTTCATTACTCAATTCAAATATATATATACTTGCCATAATATCATCATTCAACTAAATCATATTTTTTATGAAAGTACAATAAGAATAAGCCAAATCAATGCCAGGTTTAAAAAGAGATTTATCATTCCCCCAAATATAGTCACCATTTCCCATTTTGGAGGCCTTAAAGCTCTGATTGATGAAACATAAATTATTAATTTCTCATTCCTAATCAACATTAATGTTTTTAATTCTCTTCTCAAATGAAAAACCCCGCCTTAAAAAAAATTGAAATCCTTCTTAAAGATACTAGGTTTAAGCCTTAAGTTTGGCAAGTTTCCACATGTGCTATGAAGATAATTTTATTCTGTTGGGATGTTTATTGTCTATCTTTCATTTTTTTAAACATTCAAAAATTTAGATGCAAATATTGTTTAGCACCATTACTTTTTTTCCCTTTATTTCAGTGGCTTAGATGCAAGGCCTAAAACTCACTTTTATGACTTTAAATATATTATCTGTATAAAATATGTAAAAAATCTTATTTTTGAAGTCAGAAGCTATGTTGCAAATATTAACTTTATTTAGGTTTTAACAGATAATTCCAGAAAGATCAAACTACTTGTCCAAGGTCACACAACTGGTTTGTGTCAGAGATAAAACTAGATGTTCCCATTTCATTAAAATTACATTCACGCATAGCACATGAATATGTTTTGGAGACTTCAGATTTTAGAATCTACATTTAACTAAAATGCCACTTAACATGATCTTTGGAGTCCAAAAATTTCAATCCACTAAAATGCAAAATCATGTTGCTGTAGATAAAGAGTTTAGGAAGTTGGCTACAGAATACAAATCCTACTCAGATTGAGGTGTGGTTTGGTACCACGTGGTGGCGCTTGCTCTCTGGCCTTGAGAGAAATGGGACAATTTTGGGCTCTGTGACTTAGCTCCAGCACAGCAGAATCTCAGGGTCAGTGCCCATTTAGTTGGCCTGGTTTGGGAATATAAGAAGGCTATAGGGATCCAAAAGATTCACCTCCCACTTCTGAAGACCGGTAGCTTATTATTTTGCGACCCATCCTGGTTTTCCTGGAGAAGACGAGAGCTTCAACCCTCACCCCCCAGCCTCCTATCAATTCCTCCCTGCTCCCCCCCGCCCCCACCTCGTATCTCTCTCTCACTCACACACACACACACACACACACACACACACACACACACCTACTTTAAGAAGCAGGGAAGGGCATGTTTGCTGGGAGGAAGACAGTAGCCAATTCCATTGCATCCGATTTTGCTGTATTGTAAACTGTGGGGGAAGGGTTGTTTGTTTTGTTTTCTTACTATCGACATTAGCTGTGATCATCACCTCGATAAACATGAATCAGTAACATGAAAGCACAACGACCTATGTACCCGTAATTAAAGGGATTTCTGAATCAACTAGAGTGAGGTATAAGTTTATGGACCCAAATGCTCAGTATAACACCAGATACACCAGGTTATTGTTGTCACTCACCCTGGAAAAAATAGTCTGCTCTTCTTTAATACTGTATAACAAACGAAGGAGAAACAGGGTGTCAGGCCTGAGTTCCAGCAGAGTTCCAGCAGGCCTCCGAATGCAGCCACCAGTGACAAGAGAATGACTTGGGCAAGGGAGCAGGCCGGGAGGTGACAGATGAGGCTGAGCCACGGAAATTCAAGGCTGCCCAGCGTGCGGGCTTGCGTCCACACGCACGGGTTTCTGCCCTGGATGATACTAGGAACCCAAATTGTGTACTGACTGGGGCAACGCAGAGCAGAAAGGATGCGAAGGTTCACCTCCGCCTCCGGGAAACTGTGAGGCTCGACCTTCACCGCCAGGGGGCAAACACCCCACGAAGCGGAGGGACCCAAGGACTGGCAGGCAGTGGCCTCTCTGCCGTGCTGCCGACCTTACCTCCAGGTAGTACAAGTCCTCGGCAGTTATCTGCGAGTCTAGGTAATCTTCATAGGTTTTGAACTGAGTGACTATCTTGTCCAGGGCTATCAACCCCTCTTCCTGATCCATTGTAGTTGCCTCCGCCGAAGCGTCCCTAGCGACGGAAGCAGCGGGTGCCACCTCCTCCTTGCCTTCCAATCAAATGGAAACCGTTGCGGAGTTTTGGACGTTAATCCCGCCCCCAGGTGTTTTGGGCTTCCTCCTGACTCCTGGGAACGCTGCCTCAAATGTTACCCGCTCCAAGTTCAGATCTGACACCCGTCCACTGGCTCAGACTTGGGTGAAATTTGGAGCCACGAGAGATGCAAAGTGCAATGCAAAGTTAAAAATTACAAGGTTGCCAGCATACGTAGACACAATATTATTGATCAGACTTTCTAATCTCATCCTAAAACAATGTGCTGAATAGAAATATCAAGGTTAGTTCTCTGGTGACTGAAGGTCCATTTTTGTAAGGAGAGTGTCTTAAAACAGAAGTCTCAGGTAATAGTCTTGTGAACAAAACCAATTATTTGAAAAATTATAACTTAAATGGAAATTATTACTAGTATTTGAATATGAGAAAGAATTTATGAATTTTCCAAAGGAAAGAAACTCAAAGAAAATATCTTTGAGCACCTCTTTTGGTCCCAAGTACTTTTTTTTTTAACTTTTTACTTTGTAAGTTTCAATAAGCACACATTGAAAGACCTTGACTTGCTGAAGCTGCCTTTTTTTAAATGATAAAATATATGCGGAAACATAGAAAGCAAAGTTTTACACTAAAGAATTTTCCTCTAGAGCAAAGTTTTGAATTTTTAAACCATAGATTAAAATAATCCAACATAGAAGCTGGCAAATTTTGTAGAATCCATTTCTTTAAATTTTAATAGTCTTCAAATCATCTTTGGAAATTAACATATATTTCAATGTAGAGGCTATGGTAGATGCAATTTGGTAAGTACTTACTGAATTAATTTTGAAGATTTTAATGTGATCTAGAAAGTTTTCTTCCAATGAAAACACCTGGTAAGATACTTCTTTTTTAGTTAACTTTCCCTTAAAGACATCATCTCAAAAATTAGAATGTCACAAATGTACACAGTAACAGAGATACAATAATCTCTAGGCTATCATTGACTTGTTTCTTAATTAGTAAATATATTCTGAAAATTTTTAAAGGGCCTTTTGGACATTGTTTTACAATGCAATTTATTCATTAAATTTAGATGAAAGGAAAGAAAGGAGAGAGAAACTCTGGACATCATAACACAACAACAAAATAACAAAAACATTTATTGAGTGCTTTCTTCGTGCCGGACACTGTCCTTAGTGCCAACAATGGATTACATCCTTAGTTTTTGTGCTAAAATTAGCATCCACCAACAATTCGACATTATCTAATATCTAAAAAGATACAAAAATTCAAGCAGCCCAAGAATGAGAAGAAATTCATTTTCCTTAAGCTATTCTAACTGATAAGGGTCATAGGTCTCAGTATTCTCGATTATCTAAAATGTATCTGTAAGTCCCTCCTGAACCTGGGCTAATTGAGCACCAGAAGGAACTTAGAAAAATCTCAGTCACTTAGTATGTACAAAAAATATAAATATTTGCTTTAGTATGATAATATTTATTATTTACCTTGTTCAAACCCTGTTCTAAATACTTTACATGCATTATCTTATTTAATCATAACGACAAATTGACTGGAAAAGTAGCATAAGCATTATTCTCAAAATAGAATGCGCCTAAATGGATTGGCCAAAGTCTTAAAGATTAAAAAAAAAAAAGCAACATTTGTGGATACTCCCAATTATCTGCAAAGAGACAGTAGAGGTAGGTTTGAAGAGCCAGATGCAATTAATTTTGAAAGTTGGTTTTTATTAGGAAAAAAATATATGTCAAATTTTGAATGAGAACTTGGATTGGAACAAATAAAAGGATAAAAAGGGATGGCATATTGTGAGACATGGAGACAAGAAAGACCAGGGCCTGTGTAGGGGAAAGTACATATTGTTTTCACAGTTGTGAGATGCCCAATAAAGAGAGCAGAAGAAAGGGAGCTGACTAGGAGAGGACAACTGGGAGGGAGACTTCGAATGCTAGCCTGACGGGTTTGCAAAAGGTAGTAATTATATCCTTGAATAAGAGAGGAATACAATGAAAATGACTGACTGCTGATTATGCACTACTGAAAAAAGTATCTCACTGCTAAATATTAACACTAATTATATTTATTATATTTGCTTTTTAGTCCTCCTCAACCAAGATTTCATTGCTTTTAAGAAACAGTAAAGCATCTAGGGGATCTTTGTGCCATTAAGCTATAACACTCTGATTACAAGGATATTAGTGAAATATTAGGTCATTGTTAGCCTGTATATCATTCTACTACGATCTGTTGTGATTGTGTATTTTCAGTGGAAACCTCATTAAATTTACCATTTGGTCAACAGTTCCTTGATAAAATAACCTCTAAACCATCTAAATTTAAACGATCTTGAAAATATACTCAGTATAGTAACATCTTCCAACCAGAAACACTGAGGGTGATTTTCAACAAATCAGTTTCTCTATAAACATTAAAATAAAAAATATATAAGTTTAGACTTGTTCCTCACAGAAAGACTTGAATGATAGTAGGCCTAATTCAATTGTCTTTTTTTTTTTTCTGACTCTAAGTTCAAAACCATTTTCAGACCTGTGTCTGAGAAATTGCATGAAAGAATAGCAATAAAGAAGGCAATGAGCTTTAGTAAGTCTCTGTTTCCTATTGCAAAGTCTTTGTTATGATCTGGAGATACTTTATGTTGCATCCATTCCTACCTACCCAAGATTTTAAAGATTGAAACCTGGAATTTAGCACCCAATCCCAAAGAAATTCCATTCTTTGCAAAAGCACCAGCAAATACTTTGTATGTTCACAACAAAACTACAAAAATGTGAGAGAGAAGAAACACATGCTATATAAGAATAGCAAATATATGCCACATTTAGCTGAGTGACTGAGTAAAAAGAATGGTACCATGTAAAAATAAAGGTCATAGGAATGTAGGAAAATCTAAGCCTACGTATCTCTTTGAAATAAATAGGCTTTGGTACCGTACATACCTGGTGAAAGTATATAAAATAATTTCAAATGAATTTCTACACTTTTCTATTTCCAAAGAGTCAGCAATATACATGATATCTGGGGAAGTAAGTAGAAAGTACTGTTGACATGATAGGAAGGGGAATGCCTTGCTTATTATGTTAATAAGATGCTTAATTCTCTGAGTAAGAACTTGAGGCTCCATTAAAATGGACTTAATAATACATTACCACATTGTAAGAAAGAAAAACATATATGCACTCTGGTAAGATAAGAGATTTGTGTCTGATGTTGCCCAATTCCTTATTAAGTTTCTGTGGATTGCAGATGAGGACTCTTGCTTAATCATCCGCCAAGGAGAGCTCTTTTGTGCTTTGTAATAACGATGACACTGAATTTACTTAAAGCTGTTTCTTGTGATGAGATCACCGGACTCCCACAGTCTCAGTTATTCCAAGGTGCTCCAGTTCTTGTTCCACAGCTTCTCTGTCATGGAGACACATGTGTTCACATGTCATAACTCATGAATTTTCTCCTGTATCTGACAGTGTAAAGGAGGGATCCAGAAGAAACACAAGTATTAAATGGAACTGCTCCCAGGAGTGGGGTTGACAGGTGTCAGCAGATGCTAAAGGTTGAAAACTACTACTGTGCTATGAGGCAGAGAAGGCATCTAATAGCCACAACCATCTCTTTTGAACAGTGGAAAACTTGGACTCTCTCGGTGGCTCTATAACATTCTCCTCACAATTTCACTGAAAATTCCCTCAACCTCCTTGCCTACATGGAAATCAGGCCCTACCCTAAAACACCACTTCTCCTGAGTGGCCCAACACTCTCAGAAAACATCACACAGGAGTAGGTGGCCACCACTACCAATGCAGAGCTGCCAGCTTCAAGCAGTAGTTCAGCACTACCTCACAATCTGTGTTTGTTTTTTCCTTTAGTTCACTCTTATTTTCTAAAATGTCTTTTCCTGCCTTCTCTTCTCTCTTTAATCCTATACCCTCCTCTCTCAAAGCCGATAATTTTAACTCCTACTCCACAAAGGAAGTAAAAATAATCAGATTAGATATTCTGTGGTCAAATATATAACTTACATATCAATCCTTTACTTCTGCTCTTTTGTTTCAAAGGAAGAGCTTTACCTCCCCTTAGACATTTATTCAACACAGAAGGTTCTCTCCTTCATCCTTCTCAGGATTTGATTATTCACTCTCTGTACTATAACATGAATTTAATCTCTTCTCTTCTCTTCTCTTCTCTTCTCTTCTCTTCTCT